>JAVLVB010000318.1:3238573-3254489 GCA_032876305.1 Orestias chungarensis | reverse complement strand
TACAAGTTCCTGGGCACAACGATCTCCAAGGACCTGAAGTGGGACAGCAACATCAACTCCATCATCAAGAGGGCTCAACAGAGGATGTACTTTCTGTACCAGCTGAGGAAGTTCAACCTAGCCCAAGAGCTGATGGTGCAGTTCTACACAGCCATCATAGAGTCCATCATCACCACATCCATCACAGTGTGGGGCAGTGGTCTCACAAAACACGACACCAAGAGACTGCAGTGCATTATCAAGTGTGCAGAGAGGACCATCGGTGTGAAGCTGCCCGCACTGCTGGACCTGCATGCCCCCAGTACCAGGAAGCGTGCAGAGAAAGTAATCACTGACCCGTCTCACCCTGGCTGTCACCTGTTTCGGTGCCTTCCATCAGGCCGACGCTTCAGCCACATGAAGACCCGTACGACCAGGCTACAGAAGCTTTTTTCCAACTTCCGTTATTCTCATGAACAATTTATTGAAGTTCTATATATTTTTTACAATATAAATTACACATGCTAAATGTTACAAATGTTTCTTTACTGTATTTTTCGTGCACTGCAAGCATCTGTGTAACCGAAAACAAATTCCTTGTATGTGTGAGCATACTTGGCCAATAAAGCCTGATTCTGATTCTGATTCTGATTCTGATTCTGATTCTGATTCTGATTCTGATTCTGACATTCCCGCTGCACATCTACCTGCATGGTGCCATCTTGTTAGCTATTTGGAAAGTACTGAATTCATTGCTGTTTTCATTTTCGATATATGTGAATGCAACCTCCCTTTTTAAACTTTAGATGTTAAGTAAGACCTGTTGGCTTGAGTTTTGGGTGAATGTAGACTTTATGTTTTTACTTTTTTTGTGAAAAGCAACCTGACAACCACATCAAACCGCTCTCCTTTCTTGGCTCTGCAGTGAAGTCTTTGGAAAGACATAAGACAGAATAGTACAACCTGATGTCTGTGGGTTTATGTGGTGTCTGCAAAGGATTTTCCACAAAACATGTTGATTTTGTTTGACTTTGAATAGCGCACTTAAAGTAAAGCTAAAATGTTGCAGATTAACAAGCCATGCATGATTTTACTTTCTACTTAATGTGCCAAATGCACAGCGTGCACGGAATAAGGAATGAGAAACTATTTAAATTCTTCAGTTCTTGCAGTATTTCTAAGTTGTTTGCGCTCAGGTTTTCCTCCTAAAATTTTGCTTCAGTGGCCAAGAAAAAATTTAAAACCACATTTGAGCTTTAAATCCATGGTTCCCAATCAATGGGATTACACAAAAACTACAGACCTTTAAATGGAATTCGCCATCACATTAAAAACACGCAAACTAATCCATGTTTAGCATTGCAGCAAATAAATCAGCTGAACTGGTGAGGCTTAAAGGAACATCCCATTGAAAATATGCAGCACTTTGTTTTTCCGTCTTAGAAAACCAAACTGGGAATGTTTTTGTGTACCTTTCATTTCAGTTCCACATTGCCAAGGGAGACAATGCTAATCCTCATATTTCTAATGTCAAGAGTCCATAAAATAAGAAGGGGAGGGGAGGGGTGTGCTGGTGGTCGTTCTGAAATCTGCTGTGGTGGGTCATCACACGAGAAGTAATCAAGAGTTACTTTTGCGCTCAGGGAATTCAGTAAACTCTTCACTCACTCATTGTTTACACACTGTTATCCCTCTGAGTGAGGAATAATAAATAAGATAGTGTATTTACAGAAGGTTCAGCAAACATGGGTGATTCGGCCTTGTGGTGTTGGTTTCTGTCTGTCATATATTTCAAGTAGCAGATATCTAATTAAATTTACGCCCGTGGTAAGCACACACCATGCCCTTCTGACCTGGTACATCATGGAGAGCGGACATTTCGAAGTCTGAATGGCAGAGAGAGAACCTCTCACCTCTGCGTTAGAGGCCTCTGTCATGTTGAATCTATGTATTTGTGACACACGCTGACAAAATGCTTAGTGCACTTCCAGTATGCAGAAGGACGTATGACCTGGTCGGTGTCAGAAATGGACTTGCTCAAAAAGTGAAAAGTCTTTTTTTAAATTTTATTTATGTGTTAGTGTCTTTTTGACATTTGCATTTTAGGACGCAGGCCAGGACGGGGAATTAACTCACATTAATTAGTTTAGGTAATAATTAGTTTCAGTTTGACTAATGCTTTTTGCTTGATCTGATTACCCTTAAATGGGCTAATATAAGCTCAGGCAAAAAGTATTTTAGGCATTAACTTAAAAAATGTAAAAAATATTTGTGTTGTTCATTATCAGTTTTCTGACAGCTGTCTCCCTGTTACTTAAGATCGACACACATCTGCGTTATTTGTAAGGCATGTTTTAATTATTATCATTTTGATAAGTTTTATATTTATAGACCAGGGAAATACTAATTGATTGCTAATTCAAAATCCGTAGGCAAAAAGAAAATCTGTATTTAAACTAACTAGCTAACTAAATCCTTAGAGGGGCCAATAACCATGTAACTGATGATCTTATTACTAAATGCATTAAAACATAAAGATATTTTTTCAAATAAATTAATTTAATAATGCTTAATGTTGGTACATTTTCTTTACGATGTTGTTTTACTGCATTTCAAAATGGTTTTATCCTACATATTGATATTTTTGAAGACGTGTGCGGGTGAAAAAAAATTCTATAAAGTTTTGCTTTCTTGAAAAGCCATTTAGTAACACCCACTCACTTACAGATAGCCATTTATTTACAGTAGACTAAAACACATAACCTTTCACTGTAACGCTTTCAAACCTCGGTGAGGTTCCTATTGCTGAATGCTTTGGTCAAAAGCTTTTGTGCATTGTGGGAAAGAAGCCAGCTTGAGGTTCAGCACATCAAATATGTCCTCATGGTTGTAGTACAGGCAAGTGGATGTAAAAAAAAAACAAAAAACGGTTTGGTTGCTCCAGGATAAATGTTCACTCATGCCCAGGAAGCATTAAAGTGGATTTAAAGTTCTTTGAGAGATTGCAGTTAAAAGTCTTTATGTGCGTCACAGCAAGTTTACCCTGAACACACGTTCCTCTTAAAATATTGGCTTTTCTTTCTATAAACTGTGAATAAAAGACATCTTTTCTTCTCCTCATTATGTGGCAACTCAGATAAGTTTTTGAAACTAATGTAAAAGACCAAGATAATGTGTTTTAAAGGAGAGGAGGCTGTTTTATTTTTCGATTTTTTGAACATCTTTTAAAGTGTCGAGATTGGGCTTGGAATCTTAAGTATTATCATTGCTTGAGCTTAAAATATGTTTAAAAATTATGATTTTCGTTTTCCAAGCAGAAGGCCCCGGATTTGCTTATATCCTGTTACCCAAGAGAAAAAAAAAACAGATTGCATTTAAAGGAACGTCTGCATTTTTTCAGCTTTTGGTTTATAAATTCATGACTTTGCAGCCACTCCAACTTAATGCAAGCTCTTTGATCTCAAACTCCCTTTAAGGAGAAAATCTTGGAAGGCTGCATCTTGTGCCCAACCACCTTCAATGCTGAAAGACCTGTTACAGAGTTAATAATTCAGCATGTAACAAGTTTTATTTCAGATTCCAGTTGTTCCCCCCCTAGGGTTCGAGTGATGCAGAAGAGTTGCAGTAAAGTTGATGAGGAGACGTAGAAACTCTTAGTCTTTGTGCCGGAACAACTTTGCAAACTAAGAAATTTGAGAGACATTTTCATACCATATTTTCCCCTTTAAGATCTTATTTTTAGCTGTGAGAAGAGATTGGCATGCTGACATGAGCAGCGTTACAACACCAGTCCCCTGTGATGGAGTGGCACTCACAGAGCTGCCTCGCCGTTCTTGTCAGAACTACGGGGATGTGATTTGGGAACTTGATTTTCTAACTCACACTTGGGGAAAATGCTAAAGGGCTCTGGTGGGTACATTTTTTTTTACATTTATAGTATATCCTGCAGATATTATTGCCCAGGATAGCATGCATTTTTTTTTGCCTTTACAGTTATGCAAGAAAAAAAATTCTGTGGTTGAACAAAATGTTCTTTGTAGCACATTTGATCTACAGGTTGTTTTTCTTTTATTTTTTTATTAACATTGTCTTTACCGTTTGTCTTTAGCAGTGTCCTTGAAAAATTGTAATTTAGCGTGATACAGAAAAAGTTGTTTTCTGGATATTTTGATAAAAATAGTCAAATAAAATCTTAGTTCTTAAGTCTGTCTTGGTTCATAAGGAGAATGCAAAAGAAACCTCTGCTTCAGATTTTACTTTATTCGTTAACGCAGATCATTTAAATGTGTGTTCTAATGGTTGATTTTATAATAGAGAATTGGCCAGGTCCAGTAGCAGCAAATCTTTTCTAAACTATGACAGGCCTATGCTCCTCAGTTTGTATGAAGTTCTTTGCCCTCCAAAATATCAGCCAAACACAAAAAAGGAAGTTACACAGGTTTATTGAATGTAATTATCTGCTTAGGTAGGAAACCGTCAGCAACAGCAACCATGAACATCTGAGAAGAAAGCCCCGGACAGCAGCTGAAATGAGCACGTATGGGATAAGAGAACTCAGTACAACAGCCACTAACAGTCTCAGAATTTACGGGGAATAGAGGAAACTGGATTTGGGCTCGTTCATTGCAAGCAAACACATCAAGCGTTTGTTGATGAAATCACTGTGGGCATGAGCTGCTCTGAGAGAAAGTGTTATGAAACTTAATGTGAGCAGCAGAAGTCTGTGGAAGGGCCTACTATGTGGATTAGCTTCAAGTTCAGCAAACTTCTACTGAGACCGAACTAGTTGGGCAAGGGACAGAAACTGGGACAGAACCAGAGAAACTGAATCTGGCAGACAGATCCTTGGTCAAGGCCAGAGGCAATAATCAAGAGGACGAAACAGGCAGGTTTACATATTTGAGAATGAGATGAGAGAAAATTATGAGGAGGCAGAAACAGGGTTTTTGTCCAGAAATAAGAAAGGGAGTGAATGATCCAAATGTAGGCAAGGAGTGCCAGGGAAAAGAGACGGAAGGAACAACAAACATTTACTCACGCTACGGCAAAAACCTGGCCTCATCTGTCGGCCAGAAGGCTGCTAACAAAGTCAGCTAAGCTGGTAGAAGAAATGAGGCTGATTAGGGGGAGGGAGGATCGGAGAAGCTCTCCAGCTCCTCCGATCAAATGAGCATGGAAGTTGAGTGAAATAAAAACAGAAGCAGACGGGCAGGTCAGCTTCATAACAATCATTCAGTTAAATTCAGGTCAGTTACTTATTTACCGTATCTTAAGGCAGGTTCCGAAAAAAAGTATATTCAATCTAGCCATCCAGACAGTTTTAAAATAATTTGCTGACATTTCTAATTTAAAATTTCTCAACAGTACAGTCAATTTCAATGTATAATTCAAATGAGTAAAAAAATTAGGAGCTGTTGATGTTCATGTTGGTCGTTTTCTCAATCACGTGCTCAGCACAATACATTTTCATTTAACATTTTTAATAAAAATAGAGACTAATAAATTAAAATATTTCTGTATAACAAAAAAGAGCAAGAAGATGAATAGAAAACCATAATTCACATTCAATAAGGAGCAAACACTTATTTTGCCATCTTGAAAAAGATTCACTTTCCAATGTCGTAAAATGTTCACATTTTTTCCAGAAAATAAAGTACAAATGGAACATTATACACATAAGTTTAAAGCAACATCAAGCTCTTTATGTTGAAAAATGCACAAATGCATCTTTTCACTCAGCAGAGCAGATTAATGTCCCAGTTCCCTTCCTCGGCTGACTCAAATCCTTGAGGATTTTATTCATGGCTCCTCTCCAACACCGCATATATAGAAAAGGATGACAGTACTCATCTTTGAAAAGCCTTTGGGAGAGTCGAGGTTGAAAGTCCTCTGTTGATAGGTGTTGTCAGAAATCTCACCTTCATATGAAGGTAAAAAAGTTAGTGAATTGATGTGTTATAGCCACAACTTTGCTTTATGTAATGTAACTGTCAACCCTGCAATAAGATCATACCTGTCTTGTTAGTCTTCTAACTGGTGCCTGCGGCAGTCAAGTTAACAAAAGGAGTGTTTTAATATGATCAAAGGCATTGATCAAAATACCTTTTTTCCAAGTCTGATATGGGTGTTGGACATTTCTGTCACATGTGTGATCCTCATATAGTGATATGTAGTGTAGCCGTGAAACGGAGGTGTAATTTACATGCATCTCACTAGTTCAGTCCCTACAGCCCATCTTGAGTAGCCACTTTTTTAAGCAATTAGATACGATGACCCTGAATGTACACAACCAAATGAACTTCCAACTGATTTTCTTGCCAAAAAAATCAATTTAGGTCTAAAAGGAGCCGCCAAGGCTCTAGATAGTGCTAAGCGATGTCTTTTTAGATTCACCTTTTTTTGTGCTATACTCTGCAAACTAAATGTGCTACAAGCAGTCTAACAGTATTGAAATACTGTCTAGGTGAAGTTAATTATTTGTTGTAGCAAGTAAAATCAGAGATAAGTATTTTTGTAGCTCACTCCTTGTTGATTTTGTAAAAGATGGAAGTGTTGAGTGAAAACACACCAGTTTGTTTGTAGGTGTAATGTCAGTAGGAGCCTGCATGGTGGCACAGTTTTAGCTATAGTGCCTTGCAGCGATTAGATAGCATTGCACATAACCCTTAACACGCCATCCACAGGATGGCGGTGACATCCTGCTATGGGTATTAAAAACCTGGGATCAAAAAGGGGAATGGAGAACCACACGACAACAATAAAATGATAGAATCTTTATAAAAGTGTAAAGAATTATTTATTTGTATTCATTTAAATCCTAAAATTTTTAGCAAACTGTCAGGGGGAAATTGACAATTATATTGTGTCAAACAAACAAAACAATGACCTAATTGTCACTTTACTTGAAGTAAAGCAAACAGAACATTATACATCCTGGATAAAAAGACAATTTGATTATGTTCTGTGAAGACCGTTGTGGTCAAACAAAACAAGAAATAATTCACACAAACCTAACACAAACAATAAATGGTACCAGTAAATATTTACTTGCATGCAAATTATTTAAACTAACCTAATCTAAGGTCAATCAACGATTAAATTTAACTTAATATAACTCTTTGGAGCACTACCCCCTTAATTGAAAATGGTATGCTCCAGGAGCTTTTTAATAGCACCTGGAGCACTTGTCTCCCTCTGCTGCTCCACCCTGCTGAGGAGACACACCCGAAAGGTAGGACAAACAATGAACCTCAAATTAAGGCAAATTAATATTTCCCCACATCCCCCCTGTCCAGGAAGGATGGTCAGTCGCTCTGCCTAAAAGAATGTTTAAATACATGTCAATGTAACTGAAATAAAGAACTGAAACCAAAAACATTTGTTCTGCAAATAAATATCAATAATCATTAGGGATGGAGCCCTGGTCTCCATCACATTTACATTAGGCTTTGGTGTGCATTATTTCAATTCAAAAATTTCTATACATTAATTTTTTCTATTTTTATACTTAACTTGTAAATGACATATAATGTGCTACTGGATGCCTAAAATTTCCCTCTGGGATCAATGAAGTATCTAACAAAGCTATTCTTCTGTATAAGAAGGAGCCTTGACACATGTCATTGCACAAATCTATACTGAACATGATGCTTTTCATGCTTTTTTTCACAGCTGCATCAGATCTTATATACAGTTAATTTTAAAAGGGTTTTGTGGTAATTCTAGTGCTAGTTCTTGTTCATAGGACACCATTTTTACAGAAACAAAATATTCCTAAAAGCTGCATTTTCTAAGGATGAAATATTTCAAACCTTGGGTATTTTTACAAAAGAAATACAGATGTTAATCCTGACATGGACACTGTCGTATGTTGATATTATCTCGGATGTTTTCTTTGTAACTTTGCTGAGAAAAACTCCTGCTGGTTTCTTTGTGGTCTCGTGTAAAACCTGATGATTGTTTCCCCAAACAGAGCTGAAAGGTGGAGTTGGCTGGTGATGAACAGGTGTCCCAGGCCTTTTCCATCTGTGGCTGCAATGAAAAAAATCTGTTTTTAAACTTTTAAAACCCGGCAAACAATCTTTATAAATGACAAGATTTTACTTCATGATTCCCTAAAGAACAGGATGGTTAATGGTTAGGAGTAAAAGGTTTGGCACATCCAAATGTTCATCCTAGCCTCAAAGGCGAGGTAATGCTCTAATACAGTTTTTCTTATAAGAGTTAAAGTCAACAATTATATAAAAAGACTAAAGTCTGATTTTCTTGGAAATCTGCACTGTTTTTGCATTGCATTGCAATCCTGGTAAACTAGAAGCACAGTCTAAACTCAGGGAAGTTTGTACTTATGTAGAAGTTTAAATTACCAAATAGAAATGTATTTTTAAATGTTAATAAACAAATTTTCAGTCTCACATTTTATTGAATGTATTATCCTTGCATGCTGACCTTTGAACAATAGTTTTGAATACAGATTAATTAAAAATTGCACTGCTTGCTCAAAGTAGAAACTGAAGATTGGCACTTGGCTGTGTTTTTTTAAACCCACAGGAAGGGTGTTTTTTTTCTTTTGTAAACACAGTTGGCTTGTAGTACATCAGTGGGTGGCACAGACCTACTTGAAAGCTGTACAAACACACAAATACCTCCACAATTCTGGCAGATGTTTGTATCGCACAGAAAAACAATCTAAGGAGTCCTATACGTCAAAACCTTTGGATGTATATTTGGGCTGTTAGTGTTGTGCTACAACAGATCTGCGTTTGCTTGTGTGATGGCTATCCAGAGGTACAGAGTGAGTAGGTGAGACAAAAGATAACCCTAAGCTCCAATCTTAATGGAGCTTCAACCTGCAGAGAGACACACAGTTAAGTGAAGGGACATACTATACATGGAGACTTTTTTGTAGTCATTGGAAGAGGTGATGTGGAAAGAAAAGCTCTCCAGAGAAAGGACCACATGCCTTCTACATCTCCTAGCCAGTCATGTCTTCAGCTGATGGATAGGAGGCATCTGCAACTTTTATTTTATAATAAATCACTGTCCAAGATCAGTATACAAAGACTTCAATTGGAGATAGTTGACAGAAGATGTGCAAACCATGACATTATTTGGTTCATTATAAAAACAGGGAGTTACTGCAGGCATACCACTTTTATACATTTTCTTCGGCACTTAGCTAGATTGGACAAAATAAAAGGAACTCTGGAAGCTCTGTAACTGGCTCGCCTCAAGGTGACTGACAAAATCGCTACAGCATCAGCATATTTCCTTCTTTGTGCACCCGTAGCTACGAGAGCCAGAGAGCCACTTTGTCAGTAGATCAGAAGGGAGTTTTATTGAAATAATTTAAAAAAAACAGGATATATCTGGGCACTGACATTCATTGAGGGTACAGTAGGAAAAGGAAGAATATAGCTTCCCTTCGTCTGCTCGTTGGTCATGTAAAAAAGTGTTGTTGGCTTGGAAAAACAAAATTTTATCCTTAAAGACCAACAAAAAAGTAAAGCTTTTTTTCAGAGGTATTTGTTTCAGTGCATAGGGTCATGATAATCCAAAGTAGTTTTTTACCAAGAACACTCGTTCAAACTTTTTTTTCCCCAATAAAAGGGTAAAATATCTCTTCATGCAGAAAGAAAAAAATCTTAAAAGGTACTCCCAATTGGCACCCTTGGCCACATTGACAAGACTACATTTATATGATATCATTATTTGATAGCATCATGTTACATTGCACCACAGGCTGTGGTTGTTTTACACCTAACTAGATGTTTTTTTACCACTGTGTACAATAAGAAAATAACTGAGTCATCATAAGGCCCGCTTAGCATTTTATATATTATCAAAGATCATCATACTGCCTTATGAGTATGGCTTGTTCTGATCTCATTTCCATAAATGAAAAATAAAGTTTAAAAAAAAGTTTTTCTACAAATTATTTCATTGCAAGGAAAACGAAATTCATGATGCTCATTACTCATCAATATTATGAGGCACAAAGCATGTGGAAATAGATAACATATATTTAAAATTATATAATTGAATAGTTTGTGTGATAACAACTCTTATGTTTTATGTTTTAATAAGTTTTCTTTAGTTTTTTTTTACTGTGCCATTTAAGATAGCCAGACAGATTAAAAAAAAAACAAAAAAAACTTTTTCCTAACTAGCCCTTGCTTCAAATACCAGCATAATGTTGGTTAAAGAAAAATTTATCACATTTAGGAACACATCACTTTGACTTTTAATAATTTTTTATTAACAATTCACTTGACTAGAGGTCAAGAACCAGAGGATTTGTAATCCTGAAATCCATGCAGGTGCTGGTGTGGCCTTCAGTCACTCAAGCCTTCACATTAGTGTTCAGGCTGGCTGTTGTAAATAACTGGAAGAACAAAACTGCTCCAGGGGGGATTTTCAGCCGGAAAAAATAAATACACAAAATAAAACAGCTGCCATAAGAAAGGATTTTGTCTTGGTTGAAGAGGTGATATAAGCTTTGTGATTGAGCAGGGAGAGAGGGACTCACAGAAAAGAAGTAGGTGCAAGGTGCAAGTGTTGTGGAATTTTGTGGCGCTCTCGCTCTTAATTATCATGTCCCCCAGCGAGCCGTCTCTCTTGCTAGCTCACCCACTTTCTTCATCTCCTTTTCAATTTTCTAATTGCATGGTTTTAATTAAAGCCACCCAGCAATGGCAGTAGGTCTATCAAAAAGCAAAGAAATAGACAAAGGCTGCATTATGAAGGGTACACGCTTGTGGTGCGGCATTTTCAGTGGGAGACTTCACCTCCACAATAATGTAAACAAACTGCAACTTTTCTAATTAAGTAAGTGTTGTGAAATTCCTCATGTTGCGATTGCCATGGCTCCATATGAAAATGAGAGCTCTACCTTTGTATGTTTGTTAAATTAATCTGTCTAAGATAAGTTCCCTTAAGTGCTATGAAATAATGCATATTGTGTTTATTTACATCATGTTTGTTCCTTATCAGTTCTTTTTCTCTCCATTTCATTCAAGAGAGACTATTTGTTTATGTTATATTTGTGTTTAATTTCTTTCTACATTAATTAATTTTTTTCCCTACTCAGCTGCTGTTTTATTGAGAGACTGTAGGCTTTCTCCATCTGTCAGTGCTTCCAGTTTCACATCATTGAGCCTTTTAATTGAAGCATATTAGCAAAATTGTATGCCATTCTTCTTTCAAGTTAATATACAGAAAACCATTTTAGCTGATTTAGGCCAAAGGAAAATGCCTTCTCTGGATTGAAGACGCATGACAAAAGGTAACACTTTGTGTCATCTACAGCTCAATCTTTTATCCAGATAAAGAAGAAATAAATCACGCTTAACTCCCATCCTATAATAATTATTAGAATTAAAATTTAAATAGAATGCTTCAAAAAGGCAATTAATATTAATGACAATAGTCTAGAAAATATGATTTGTTATACTCTAAATCTTTTGTTCTAATGATTTCTTGAACACATTTATACCACAGCTTTATTCTATTAATTTCCTATTTGTAAAATAGTTTGAACTTGATTGTATTTTATTAAACACTAGTTGCTAAAATAGGCTTATACTTATTATTTGCTTCCTTGGATAGTCCTTTTGATGTATAGGAAGAGGAGGTCTAGTTAATGAAGGCACACATAGTTTAGCCAGCAGCTTCTAATCAGGAGAGACATATTGAAAAGTGCCACACAGACAAGCAGGAAACTGGGTGAGGGAAAAACCTTAAACATGCTGACAGAACATTTTTTTCTTTTAAATGCATTCAATAGAAGATTTTTTTCAAAAAATAAATGCAGCATTAGAAAATAAACACTCATACTAAAGCTCTAGACATGAGAAGATATAGTTTTTAATATCTTTATAAACATTTTGTACTATTGTTCTCATGATATCTTACTGAACAGTTTAATCGTGGTAAATAAAACATGAATAGGCATACGGAAGAACAAGAAAGAAAGGAGCGAGGAACGATTAGACGTTTCTAAAAACATAGCATGATAATTAAGAAGTCAACAGAAAAGTTAAACCATAAAGAGTCCTCTTGATGAGAGAAGCAGAAAAACCCTGTTATCATCATTGATGTCGCTGATACTGTTTTCTCATAGTAATACAGTAAATGATTATTATCAGCACCTCAAGATGTCCTCTCACCTCAATTGTTACTGATACAGTTCACATCATTAATACAAACACTTTTTTTCATTTGCAACATATTTCAAGAGAGGCAGGAAATCTCCAGACGTATAGCGAACACGTCTTGTAATGGTCTGCACTTCCCCTTGTCCTATTCAAAAACAACCGTTCAGTTTTGAAATCCTCATATCCATGGGCAATCGCAGCAGTAAATGGAGAGGGTTAAGCTTGTTTTAGATTGCTATTGTCATTGTTTATTGATCCCAACAGTTCTTTAAGCTATGCCCTCATGTTTTACTTTGTCCCCTTCTTGTGTGTCTTTGAAGTTGAGCAATCAAGGAAAAAGCAAAAAGAATTCCTCATATGCTCGAAGACGACGAGGACAGGAAGTCCTCAACACAGAGTGAGCAGTTCACCAGAACCTCACTGGGAAACCGCAGAATTTCACCTCTGATCTCTAAGGGTCCTCTTGGCCCTGCAACAGGGACGTATCCGTAGGTCCGTTTTGTGTCATAGAAAAAGAAAAACTCAAGTGAACAACATCTTAAACAAGATATAGACAGACACTTCGATATTCACAGCTTGATCTCCCCCAAGAGACACACATTTTCAAGCAGATGAAAATAGCAAATGGCAATCCTCGTCATCATGAAACAATTAGCAGCTTAATCTTCAGTTGCACAGAACAGAAGAGATTGTAATGAAGATGGAAGAGAGAATTATGTGCAGAAATACAGTGCAGGCAGAAAATAGACTAACCAAAACAAACATGTCTAAGAAATGTATGTATCTCATCTGCTACAGCTTTGTGCTCTGTGTGAGTTTAATGACTGTTGTCGTTATGGCCAAAACATCGAAAGGCTATGGTCTTTTGTTCAAAATCCTTAAGTTTGATAGTGAGTGAAGAAATGCTGGAATTTTTACATGATTAGTTGTACTATACAAAAAAATAAGATACACAAAGAGAGTAAAAAAAAAAAAAAAACGTGTCTTAAACTGAATAATTTCTTGCTGTCATGGATAACACCTTTAATGCAACTAAACTAAAAGCTAAAGCTTAGTGGACTATTTGTAAAAATTCAGAACCACTTAGCTAACAGGTTTTAGCTTGATCCTACTTTTGTGTCTTACCCAAACCTTCTTTTAATCACATTTTTGGTTATCTGAGCCCCAAATGTTTTAAAAAAGTAAAAAAATAAATAGATGTAGGGTGAAAAAATCATACTGGCATTGGCAGTGCAAGCTTGGTTTGCATTCACTTTTGAACGTCTTCAGTCGGATTTTTGTTCTCTTTCACTTATTGATGATTGATGCTTTAAATTCATCTTCAGTTTGAACAATAAAGCTCCCTATAACATTTACACATGTAACTACATTCACACACATACATAAAAGACACAGGCCTTGTAGGAGCAAGAGAAAGGTCTGAGAGCTGTGCTTTGCTCTTTTATGTTTGATTAGTTAAACCCTCTGAAGGTCAGCGCAGAATGTGGTCAATATTTATCACTATCAATACCACCAGGAGAGCTTGGAAATGTAGAGAAATCTTAGATGAGGGGGCCTTATTGTTGGCTTGTTGAACCCCACTGGGGGGGCGAACAGTGGTCTGAGGAAAGCATTTATGCTTTCTCCTTGTGACTGTGTCGTCTGGAGATGTGTGGTCATGTTTTCCACCCTCTGTAAAATCAAGGAGGGAATCCTCCTTGTCTGACATGAGCTCCTTTGAGTGGTGTACCTCATTGTCACCCTTCTTTTTGTTAACTCTGTTACGTGGTTTTGAGCAGTTTTTAGGAGGCCCGGACCTTGAGGGATCCACGACGTGGGTCTGACCTCCAGAGCCCACTGCAACTCCACGATTAATGGATGGATTGGCCGTGCCAGACAAATTGTTAGTCTGAGATCTGGACTCGGAAACTGTTGAAGAACAGCTGGAAAAGTCCTCCTTACGCAATTCTTTGAGGTCTTTCCCATCCATACTGACTGGGGCTTGGCACACTACTGAAGAAGTCGAACCTCTGAAACGTTTCAACCATTCCCAGAGTGAAAGAGCTTTACAGTCACAGGACCAGGGGTTATCATTGAGGCGCAAATATTCCAAGGTAGGAAGCATTTCCAGGCACTGTCCGGTCAACTCCACGAGAGTGTTGTTGAACAAGAAGAGAGTAGTGAGATGTTTCAGGTCATGAAACGCCAAACGGTCAACCCTCTCGATCTGATTTTTGTGCAGAAGCAAACGGTCCAGGGCTCGAAGACCTCTGAAGGTGTTCTGGTTGAGGCTCCACAGACGATTTCCATGCAGGAACAGGTGGCTCAGGTTGTGGAGATCAATAAATGTGTCATCCTGCAGGTACTTTAGGTGATTATCCTGGGAAGACAATTAGAGGAAGGACTGTCAGTGCAATGTCTTTTTTTTCTGTGTATATTTATTCTGTTTATATGTCTACACGGTACGACGGTTTGAAAGAACTACTCGATGTAATTGAAATGTCAACATTTTCCTGTCCATGTATCAGATTTAGCTATGTAAATGATCTAGAACTGTTGGAACCACAATTTGTCTGTCTTGCTTGTCAGCTCTGCACTACAAAGTTGCATGTGGATTTAAACAGAGGCATCATGGCATCACATGCTAACGCTGAATGAGTGAGAGAACTGTAAAAAATTAATTTATTGCATAATTTTTTACTAATATAGCTTACTAATATCATATTGACTGTCATTCTATCAAGAACCAAGAAGAATCAATAATCAGTGTATTTATTTAGCACCAATTTACAACAGATGTCGTCTCAAGGCACTCTACAAGAAAATCAATTAAAATCATAGATACATTATTACAAATCAGCTCGAAAAAGCCTCCAATTTAAGGAACCCCAGCAGATTGCATCGAGTGATTGACTTGCAGCATTCACTCCTCCGGAATCAGCAGACGAATTCATTCTATCAATTATCAACCAACTTTTAATTGATAAATGATGGTTGCTAAGAAAACACGATGTCAGTTCGTCCACATGCCTGTTAGCAACCAAGGAAATATCTAAAAAATGGTGTTATACTTGCCATAGTATTTGGAACTTTAGTAAAAAAAGATTGACTTCACTTTGTAGGATGTAGACTACCTATGTTCAGCTGATCTAAGTCCAATAATAAAAAATTTAATTTTGTCTAAACTTTTTGTGAGCTCAAAAAATTTTATTGTCAGTTTAGAATAACCCAATTTATCTTTAAATCCAGTCATATAATATATAATAAGTGCTGTGCTTGGTCTAAAAACCAAAATAAAAAAAATAAAAAACTAACATTGCCTTTTTCACAAAAACAGTTCACTCATATAACCAATGAGTGCAAAATAATAAAGTTCAGGTATTCAACAAGTGTTTGTGACGTTTAAATAAATTTCAATAAAGAAGGAATAAAATTTGTTTTTTTTAATTTACTTTTAAATCATCACTGGTATAATGGAAATCATAATTTATTAGTTTCAGGGTGAATTTCACAGGTGTGCAGATCCCAGAAGATAAAATATGTTATTTTGCTGAGAACAAAAATCTGTGCTTAAAGAAAGCCGAGGTGGATTAAAATTACTGTCTGCTAAAACAAGCAGAAGGATGTTGACAGATATATATATATGTATATATATATGTATATATATATGTATATATATATATATATATATATATATATATATATATATATATATATATATATATATATATATATATATATATATATATATATATATATATATATATATATATATATATATATATATATATATATATATATAT
>JAVLVB010000318.1:3226515-3238473 GCA_032876305.1 Orestias chungarensis | reverse complement strand
TATATGTATATATGTATATATATGTATATGTATATATGTATATATATGTATATGTATATATGTATATATATGTATATGTATATATATGTATGTGTATATATGTATATATATGTATATGTGTATATATGTATATATATGTATATGTGTATATATGTATATATATGTATATGTGTATATATGTATATATATGTATATATGTATATATATGTATATGTGTATATATGTATATATATGTATATATGTATATATATGTATATATATGTATATATGTATATATATATATATATGTATGTATATGTATATATATGTATATGTATGTATATGTATATGTATATGTATGTATATGTATATGTATATGTATATGTATATGTATGTATATGTATATGTATGTATATGTATATATTTGCCCTACTTTCACAAAAACACATTTTAGACAACTGGAGACAATGAATATTAGGTCTCATGTATTTTCTTTGAAGCATCTTTACTTCTCATTTAACTTTAAAAAGAAGACAGTCTGGGACTGCAGGCAACAATTTTATAGCTGCACCCTATAGCCCGTAACGCTCCACTCCACTGTGTCTCAATACTACACCATATACTGACTTCTCCAGTAAATGAGACCATGAGCCTTAAGGGTCTTTTTTTTTACATGTTTTTACAAAGCATTTATAATAATAATAACAATTAAATGCAAAACCCTACTTTATCAATCCATAGACTCCTTTTAAAATCCTTTAATGATCCAATGAGCAAGAGGTAGGAAACGTCCATGCTTGCATACATATTTACATATTGACCTAGCCTTCATATCTATGGACAATGATAGGAAAAAACAGTATCTATAATGCACATGCACATATAAAAACCTTTAATAAAATTTACTAACAACTTCTAACTAACCTTAGCTACACTATCCTGTCCATCTTCAACACCCTCAAAAAAGCACAGCTCAAAACTGTTGTTGGATTTCAAAAGCAAAAGCTTTAAGTGATATTGGTTAAAATGTACCTGCAAATAAAGGTATTGAAGATTACGGAGGCCTTTGAAGATAGTGTTCGGAAGTGAACTGAGACCACAGCGGTACAGGTGAAGCGCGTTGAGGCGACTCAGGCCATGGAAGGTATCTTCAGCCAAAGCACGCAGGTGCCGGTTGTCTCCAAGGTCAAGTTCCTCCAGCAGTGTGAAGCCATGGAAAGTGGATGGCTCTATGTATGTGATGTTGTTGGAGTAGATCCACAGAGTTACTGTGTTCGGGCTGAAGTACCCCTGTAGTAATCGATGGATCTTGTTGTTTTGCAAAAAAATACGTTCACTGTCCGGAGGGATACCGTCAGGGACCGATAGGAAGTTATGGGCCTGGCATGAGACTGTGCTGGGTGCTGTGTAGCATATGCAGTGACGGGGGCAGGACCAAGAAAGCTTGAGGCCACAGAGAACCAGCAGGAACTCAAGCCCACAGCCTGGAAACAATAAAGACAAATATACAGAGGTTAAAAATGTTGTCCCAGTTTTTTCTGATCACAAAATACATAAAGATTAGCCAGCACATAGACGACAAATACATATCTAAATATTTTTGAAATTAGCACCAGAAAAATATTTGTATTCTTTTTCCTGTCATTATTGAGCTCAACAAAAGAACAACAAAAAAACTAGAAGGACAAAAGACAGTTATTCATGAAGTAAAAATTACTGGATACTGTAGTGGTCAACTTTGTACTTTGAAAAGCATTCACTTCCCAAAACCTTATCTTTGGAAAGCTTGCACATATTTTGGCCCAGGGGCCATTTCCAAAAGCATGTACACCAGGTCAGTTACAAGTTAAATTCTACAGGGTAGTTCAAGTTTTTTATGAATTTTTCAGGATGGTTTTATTTTGTTGCTTTAGTGAGAATATAATCAATTTTTAATGCATCTGCATCACACTCTGTTCTTTATGTCCTGAGTTGCATGTTTCAAATTACTAATACAAAATGTAAGCCTTGCGGGGCTAAACATCATTTCATTTCCACATGTGAAAATATAATGTGAACTATTTCATGTGTAAAGTAAGTAGTATGTGTGAATTAAAGCAGCTGCATCAACCTGTATCTATGTGTTATTATAAAAACTATATATGTCTTATATTGTCTCATTTACATTTGTCTAAATGATCACTGATAAAGGATTTTCAGTCATGGATTAAAAAAAAATTTTTTGCACCATGAGAGATGCTTCAATTCATCATTACTCTAAGCTTATCATGTGTTGTAAAACAGGCTTGAAAAGTCATTTAGCAATAGACAAGTTGCAAGTTCAAATCCAGTGTCCCTGTCTAAATTTCCTTGTGTCGCAGGGCAAAGCACAAATGTGTCTTTTGATTAGTGAGAATGAGCTGATGGGTGATGTACAGCACAAGTACAATATTACCAAAGAAAAGTACTGCACAAGTTAATTAAATATAGTATGATACGTGCAGCCTTTTCTTAAACTCTTTTGCTTTCATGAAGCATTACAATTGTTTTGGTTATTTTCAGCTCATGGCATGTAGTTTGGTACACATATGGACCCCCTTACTGACATTTTACCACATTAATCCCATAAATGTTTGAAGCCAACAAAAGGAAATGTACTTTGGAAACAACAAACAATAACACCTGCTCCTCTGAGTCACAAGTTGCATCACTGATTCTGATTGGATTCCGTCTGGAGCCGCTCCTGTTTCATTTGACACATATGCGCTCCTTTCAGAAATTACCCTTTCCGATATTCTGCCACCATCACGAGACTCTGATTTTTTTCCTTCTGGGTTGGCACTTTTTTTCAACAAGTATAGTCCGCTCTGATCAGTCGTTTTGTGTTGTTAAATGGGCTGTGGAATGCTTGCTTTAACTTGTAGTCAGCTGCTCCAAGGCACTTTCTGATCACTGACATGATTCCCCCAGATTCACTACATGGGAGATGGGATTTTTGCACAGTCTCATTCAAGATGAGCCCGACTCACAGCCCATTACCGATGTTCCATCTGATAAACCCTCTGGCTGCCTTATACTCAATTTATTATTCAAAGCAACATGGAGCCTGGATACACTGTCTTCAATCGATATGGCTCTGTTGCCTTTTAACCCACTGTGTAATCCCAGGTTTCTTATGCTGGAAATTCAGTAGCATGCTTTTTTCCCATGGAGACAAGCCTATTTATCTGAATGTATTTTCTTGCCAAACTGTGGCTAAGCTGTGACATTCAGCGTCTGACTCCTGACCTTTTGCAGTAATTCTCTGTTTCTAGTTGCAGAGCAGGAGCACGGAGAGATTGCGTGTCACCTGAACAGGAGCATGTTCTCATGGGCAGAAATCTAATCCTATTTGTTAAACTCTGCCACTAGGCAACAATGGAAAATGCATGCAACCTCTGTAAACCAAAAATGTGCTCAATAAATGAGGTGATTCTTCATGGCTGAAAAATATCAAAAAGGTTGAATACGAGGGTGTTCCTTTGTGCTGAAGGGGATAAATGTTGCACTGGTAACATCGTTGTACCATGGGAGAAGCCTACTTTTAGATTTTACTATCACCAGGACCTTGATAAATCTGTATGTTATGAGCTGTGTTCAGATTTGTCACACCTTCAAGCCCTAACAAGAATGCTGTTTCACTACTTTATCACTCTGTGGGTGTTTTCCTCTCTACTTTCCATTTCCATGAAGACGTATCAAGCACGGCACCTGCTGACTGAGTAAATTGGTGGAAATGTTTTTCCATTTCTCCAAGGAAATAAGAGTTTGCTTTATTTATCAGACAAATAAGACAAGACACAGTAAATTTTCCACACGCTTTGTGAGGGGAAATTTGCATTAAGCAGCATGCACCAGGTGTTTGACATGCTGCTTCCTAATTGTTAATTTTGGTCTCGGTTCACACTTTATTGGGCTACTGACCCTCACGGAGGAAAGATTTCAGAGAGAATCCTAAAAGAGGCACAAATCACACCTAAGCTGCCTTTTACTTTTATATTTATTGTGAGATTAGTTGACTTATTTTAATCACCTGTCTCGGCAAGAATTTACCCAAGAAAAAAAAAACTTATCTCTTCACTCCAGTAATTATTTTTGAGGCCCTAAACTTTTTCTATTAAACCCTTCCCTCATGCATGTCTTCAATAAGAATTAGGAACCAGATCTCTAACAGAAGAATTATCTGAGCAGGCGAGAGACAGAAAGCGATAAGACTGATACACTAGGAGAGTGTGGGAGATTGGTAATGTAGATGTTGCTGAGATAGTGTCATAATTTAAATCAGTGATCTGCTAATCATGTTTGATCCATAGGGGTTGCACCTCCTCTGTGCTCACTCGACTCAGGTTAAAAAAGCTAAACAAGGCAACTGAATTATAATTTCCTTTAAACCGTACTGTCGCTTTTTGTCCGAAACGCCTACATACAATCCAGTAAAAATTTTTTTTAGATGACATCTTGGCAAAAACTAACATGGCACCACTGCCATGACATTTAATTCCCACTATAAAAACCATATTGGTTGCAGCATCTAATAGTGAAGAGGCCTATTTTGTCAAGTGACAACAACAAAGTGGTTCGTAAGAAAGGTCACAAGAAGACACAGCAAACATGAAAAAGAAGGCGCTCTGGTCAAAATTAAACCTTTTAGTTTCCATACAACATTTTACAAAAGGTAAAAGAGTAAAACTCTACATAACGAACAAACAATTATAGTGATTAGGGTTGATAGTGGCGAAGTTATGCTGTTTATGAATGTTTTCCATTTGCATGGGCAAAGAAGCTGATGAGGAATGATGAGATGGTGACAAAAGATAAGAGTGTCCTTTCCAGAAGTCATGTTAAAGTCTGCAAAAGGCAGTGACTGGGGTTCACCTTTCGGAAGGAGAAAAAACCCTCCAACATACAGCATTTTCATGTGTCAGTCTACAGCTAAACCCAGTTGACAATCTGTGACAAGACTTAAAATGCATCCCAATCGAGGCTCGGCATTGAATCTGATTTAATTTGAGATATAGAAAAGAGAAATTGGCAACAATTTCCGTCTACATGTGAAAATTTGCATATGTAGAGTTGAAGCTCTAATTATAGAAAGATTGATTGTACACTCCAATGAAATGAATTCAAGTTCTTGGTTGCAACAACATGAATGTGAAAAGAAGTGAGACTACTTTTTAATAGGACTGCAACACACCATTCTAAACTCCCTCTCTGAGGAAGAAAGTTTTTTACCTTCACCCCAGGTGAGGCTTTAGACAACATGAATATATGATGTGAAAGCTCTTTCTACATGCTGATAGGGAGGCAGGGGAGCACTAAACACCCATTTCCTTGTTTACAGCAACACTCGACGCATGTGTACTTTCCTTTTGGAGCTGGCATCCCATTCCCTATTCCCTGACTTCAATACCTGACAGCTCACCCTGTGTAATTGCACTACTAAATACAAATGTAAAAATACACTACTCACAAAAAGTTAGGGATATTTGGCTTTCGGGTGAAATTTGTGGAAAATGTAAAAAGTTCCCGCTACAGTGATATCATATTACAAAAGTAGGACATTTAAGTAGAAGGATGCACTGGTGATTTCCTTATGTCAAACAATTTGTTGAAACAAAAGTTAACAACAATGGCGTGTACACCACAACAAAAAATGTCAACGTCTCAATAACTCGTCATGTGCCCTTGAACATCAATAACAGCTTGACAACGAAGTCCCATGCTGTTCACAAGTCGACTTATTGTCTGCTGAGGCAGGGCATCCCACTCTTCTTGAAGGGCAGCCCTCAGGTCATTGAGGTTTTGGGGTGCAGAGTTTTGAGCCTCTACCGGTCGACTCAGTTGATCCCACAGGTTTTCAATGGGATTTAGGTCTGGAGAAAGTGCAGGCCACTCCATTTGAGGTACACCAGTCTCCAACAGCTGTTCCCTGATGATGCGACCCCGATGAGCTGGAGCATTGTTGTCCATGAAGATGAAATTAGGCCTGTGTTGTTCATGTAGGGGAACAATCACTGGATTAATTATGTTATTCAGGTAGTATGGGCTTGTCACTGTAAATTCATAAAGTGTAGGGCAGTTCTATACGAACTGGACACACCTGCCCACACTGTGACACCGCCACCACCAAAAGCTCGTCTGGTGACAACAGTGGCTGATGCATAGCGCTCTCCTTGACGTCTCCAACATCGTTGGCGGCCTTCATTTCTGCTCAACGTGAAACGACTTTTATCAGAGAACAGCACTGAGGCCAACTGGTCCCTCGTCCAGCGTAAATGCTCCCTGGCCCATGCAAGACGATGACGCCTGTGCCTGCTGGTGTGGTCAGGTACCCTTGCAGGTCGTCTAGCACGCAGACCACGCTGATGTAAACGGTTTGGAATGGTCTGACGTGACACTTGGTTGCCTCTCACCTCCCTTAAACGTGCCTGGAGTTAAGTGCCATTCATCATCCAGTTTCTTAGGGCATTGTTCACAATGTAGCGGTCATCAGCACGGGATGTGGCCAAAGGAAGTCCACTTCTACGCCTTTCTGTAACTCTTCCAGTCTCTTGGTATCTCTGTTGCAACCTGCTGATGACACTCTGAGCTCAGTGGCCACGTCCGTCTGAGAACGTCCTAGGTGTCGTCTTGGTCTCATGATGTCACAATGTGAACAGCCTGATGAGGACAACTGTTTAAACACCAGCTCTGATTGAACCAGGAAATTTATTGGTCGATTCGACGATCAAACACCTGTTGTGACTTTTGCCGTTAAGCTCCTCGTTAGAGAACTGCAACATGTGCAAAAAGTACTGAAACATTTAACAGTTGGACAGGTGCATTCAATAGCTTAGATAAGGTCAGATTAAGTTCACCTGTTAAGGTTTGAATGCATTTTGGGCTCATCCTGAAATTCAACCCGACAGCCAAATATCCCTAACTTTTTGTGAGTAGGGTAAATGCTTGAATGCAATCACAGAATAGGACACCTCACCCATTACCACACTTGGGTTGTAGTCTGGATTTCATGTATTATAAAGCTTCAGGGTTAGATATAAATGACACAGCTCACGACATGGTGACGTCATAAAAGTCTAATTAATGCTTGCTTACATTGCTTTCAATAGTCTGACTGGTTTTCAGCACCGAGGAAAAAAAGGAATATTATGTGGTAAGGCTGTTCTCAAAAACATATGAAGAAAAGAAATCAATGTCTGTCATACCAGCATTGTGAGCTCACACAAAAAAGCCATTCAGCTTCAGATTGTATTATAGAAATAGCTTTGTACTCAACAAAGCATGTATATGCCAATTGCAGCAATTGGAATTTGGCAGAACTAAGATGCAGGTCTAAGAGAGAGATAATGTGTTTTTGGATAGAAAAATGTACAGCTATTCCTGCTCTGGCCCATGTATTAACACAAGTTACTAAGCTAAAAAATGAAGATTTGAATTTGTCTGTATTTATTTTGGCACCAGTTACTGCAGATCGGGGACATATATAGCTCCTCACTGGAGGGGGGTCATGGTCACGGCCCCAGAAAAAATCCAGCAAAAAAACAGAAGTCCTCATCTTTGTTTTGGGGTTCAGGAAATAAAATAGATAGATAATTGAATAAAACACTATAGCGAACATCTTCCTGAAAGACATTGAGACTTGAATGTGTAGAATATCAATGACAGATAGTTCATACTGGATTTGCCCTCATGAATAACACATTCTTGCTAATAGGGGAGAAATGGTATGCCTGTAAAGCCGCGTGAGTCTGCCCATCATTAGACTGGACAAACTCAATTTCCTGTATCTCTCTAAAGACCCTGATAAACACTAGTTGTTTTGCTTCTGCCGGTAGTAGACTCCAAATCGTGTCCTCACTACATCCGTTCAAGTACTGATTGTAATAATACCCACAGATGCATTGGCTGATAACAGTAAAGCATCTTGCATGGTTGCACATACTTTATCTTTCATAAATAGCTAATATGGTAATTAATGAGTCTGGATTAATACATAACAGAATTTAGTTATTTGGTTTTCATCAGAATATAAATATGAGATGTACACAATTTGCATTTGGTAGCACTGTTGACTTGCAGTAAGAATGTCCTGGGTTTCCAGTATAGGTCTTTTTGAATAGTTTTTAATTTTTTTAATTTTATGATCCTTAAACCAAAGATTACTGTAAACATAATATTTTTAGCAATGTTTATTGTGGTTCTCAAAAAATCTGAAGAGTGCTGGTAGAAATTAGGCATAAGCCAAAAACTTTAATGCCTTTTCTCTGGTTAAAAGTCCTTTTATGGAGATGCCAGAGACAGCAAAACATGAATTATACCCAACGTATTGTTACAAAACTCTGTGCAAGCTGGGTTGAAAGTGCTCTCACACTTTAACGTTGCTAATGAGAAACAGAATTGTATCTGTATGGAAAAGACTGTGGTTGTTAATGAAGTGGAAACTAAAGATGTGCCTGCTGTCATTCTTATAATAGTAATGGTATTTTAAATAAACCACAGTTAACAAACTAAAGGGAGTGATCTGTCTAATGCTCATTAATAACTTCCATATTCAAGTGATAAGATAAAACGTCCTTAGATGCATAAGAATAGTATTATTTCTGATTATGTAATAATTTTTTTCAAAGTGCTTATTCCAATGCAACCACAGGGACAGACATTATATTTTTAAGTTATATGAAACAGCCTTAAATCCAGTGATTTCATAGGACTTAATTTGCAACCATGAATAGTGCATATTAGATTAAATCAATTTTTATTAAATTTTATTAAGCCTTGATTTTGCAGGAAGCTAAACAATGCTGCAAACAGAATATCAGATTCTGACATTGTAAGTATGGGTCAACAATTGCATATTTATTTTAATTAGCAAGTGTGGAACAAAAGTAAAAATTCAACCATTTATTCTTTGAGGATAAAGAAACAGCAATTATGGCGCGCATAGACAGAAATAATATTTTCTCTCAGGCTGTTTCTCATTAGCATTTTTAAAGAATGTCTCTGTTGACTTGTTAAAAGCACTGATTCCACGTATTATTTTCTGTCGGAGTAGAGAACCCGCAGATCAACACTGCTGCAAGCAGCTGTGACCAACAACACTTAGCTGGGAATATTTGTTCCAAATTATATTTTTTTTTCCTTTCTTTTCACAGTTGCCAGAAGAATGTTATAGATAGGGTCTCATTTGGCATTCCTCAGGATGACTGCAGGCAATATTGCCTCCTCACGTTCTCTGCATATTCTTACAGTCAATGAAAGGAAAATGGGTAAAATAATGGAGTTTGTGCAGAAATTCAGCAGAACAGAAATATTTGGGACATACAACCATTCATTATGGCACTGTGATACACTTTTAGAGTAAAAGGAAATAGTGGCTGCTTTGGTGATTAGTGTTTTATTACAAAGCATCTGAACTGGTTTCTCTTTCATATTTCTCTTTTAATGTTACAAATAAACTACAGTGATTTATGGAAGTTATGGAAAGAAAAATGGAAACAGATAATATGTAAATGTGCAAACATAATAAATAGAAAGCCATGTAGATCTTAAAAGAAATTATCTTTAAAATGGTTACATCATCATTTAATGTGGTAGCTTAAGATCTACCTTCCTGTTTAAAACTTTGTTTTAAAATATAGGTTGTAGTTTTATTATTCTATTGTTACATCAACGTTTTTTGCTCTGTAACGCTTCTGCTATTGCTTTACATAGGCCTGTTTTATATTATGCTTTGCGTCTGTGATTTTTGTTTTTGTCCCTCTGCATCAGCACAACATGTCCTGTGAAACCGTCAGCTGTCAGCACTCTGGCAGCGTCACCACTTCAGGACATTAATTTGAATATGATCACTCTGTTGCACAACATAGTTAACGCTAAAGCAGATGGAACTTCTTGTTGACTACAATTAGCTGAAGATATAAGGTGGTTGGATTGAAATAAAAACAGTTTTACAAATATCTAATTTAGTTGAACAAGCAACCACTGATCAAACCAGCATCCAGTACCCAGACAAGCTACCACGATAACAAACAAGTAACCATTCTATTATGTAATAAAATATTAGACATATAACATCATTCATCAGAACTTTTTTTATTATTTGTTGTGTCAAATGTTAACGATGAGGTTGTGTTTGGTACATAATACAGGGTTAAAAAGACTTGTGTCACGAAATGTTATTATACTTGAGGAAATAAAAGAATGAGATAAAGGGGGAAAAAGACACTGATAGACATTACTACACTACTGCAATAACAGGCAATGTTACACACACTCACTTCAAAGTCAAACAAGCAAACAGGAGGAAGTTAAACATACATAGCTTGGCTTGATTATGTGACAGCCATGTTTCATAAGTTGACAGTTCAGAGAGTCTAAAAATTACTCTCTAAGAAGATGGAATCACATGGTGTGGTCACAGAAGAAAGGGAATACAACAGAGCGTTGAAGAGAATAAAAGCTCAGTTTGTTTAAAAATAGGATTTGGGATTCTGAGAAGCCAGGCAGTATGGTGGAAGGCTGGTACATTTATGAGTCACATATGTGCAATTTACGCTTTTTAATTATCAGACTTCTATGTCTGCACCTGCTGTTTTTTGTTTTTTTTTGGTCTACCTTCAGGGCTTTATTTCTCAACGTCACATAAATGCCTCACATGGAACCAAATACACAAACATACGCCTTTGCATATGCAAACTCACCGCACATATGTACCTAAGTACATTTGCCAAATCAACTCTGGAGGGAGCAATGCTATCAGCCACCAACTACATCCATTTATCATGACAGCACAAAGCCGAATGATTCAAATATATTGCACTCCCTGTGGCGACATTACACTGTAGCAGGAGGACTAAACTAAAGTAATGGGTCTGCCAAAACTATATAAATCATCCAAAGTGTATCCATGTGTAGTTTATATACTGCAGTTCCATTAAAGTCATAGAGGACTTTTATAATGCAATTCCCATTGATACAGGGGCCAATAATTATGCTTCATATAGATGGTTAGGGGCTCTCACAGGTATTTAGAAGTCTTAAAACCTGATCTGTACAGACTAACAACATGGATGAATAGTTGATTCATGTGTCATCTTAAAGAAAAAACTGTTGGAGTAAAATCCTCCATCTCAGTTTATGAAATTTCTGGTCGAAATTACTCCCAGGCCACAGGCCAGCCAAACGTGTATCAAACGAGAATCCAAAGGCCCTTCATGAACATTTCTATAACAAGCTCTCAATGAATCACACTCTCTGGTCATCCTGCCAAAAAAGCAATTTGCTTTGACTGACACAAATAGCAGTCAGGGAACATTGCCTGTGGAAGTCAATACAGCAATGAAAGCTTTAATCATGACACAGATGTGAATATGAGTCAATCAAATGACTAGATGTTTGTTTAACAGAAGTTTAATTTGCATTTTCCCACTACACTTGGTATAGGTGAAAGGAAGACAAAAAAATAAAAGTATATTTCACTCTTTTGGGGATTTTAATGCTTAGTAATAGCTACAGTATTTGTTTCCATTCTGATTTACTGTTTGTTCAGAAGCAATTGCTAAACTGAATGTATTAAGTGTTGTCACAACATCATGGTAACTTAAGCGAAAATTAACTGTATGTTAAAGGGACTTGAATCAAAGACATTAAAGAGTATCAGGTTCATAATAACTTGATCAAGGTCTTGCTAGAAATTTTATTTTAGCAGCAAAAACAGGAGTAAACTTAACTACATGTATCTCCTATCTCCAATGAACAGTCAGAAGGAATCAAGGAATCAAGGAATCTTTATTTGTCATCACATCACATGTGGTACATGAGGTGGGACGAAAATTCTAATCCCCCGGTCCAGTTTACACCCTGATAGCAATTTTAAATAATGTAATAAAATATAAGAATATAATAACTATGCGAGAAATAGGATTTGAGCTACACAAAATCTACAATATGGACACAGAATAA
>JAVLVB010000318.1:3211712-3223255 GCA_032876305.1 Orestias chungarensis | reverse complement strand
ACACACACACACACACACACACACACACACACACACACACACACACACACACACACACACACACACACACACACACACACACACACACACACACACACACACACACACACACACACACACACACACACACACACACAAAGGCTCAAAGTTTCAGCAATCTCAACTGATGGCTTCGAGGAGACAAGGAGAAATGTGAAATCAAGCAAAAACAACAGTGTGAGGGTACAAAAATGTTTTTTGGATCATTAGTTCAAGAGATCATGAGAGGACGGGAGATGAATGGGGCCTGAAAATTAGAACCACTAAAAACAATGTAAATATGTCTGTGTGGTATAGTTAGTGCTTCATGTGCGACTGACTGAATTTAGCTGCTCCTGTAATAGGTGACAAGAGCAGCTCAAATGTTTTAGCAACAGCAATCTCTGTTATAGAAACTGATTGCTCACTATCTATAGGGTTAAGAAAGCTTGCTTCTTGGGAAAAACTTGTAGAACAGAGTTGAGAGAAACTAAACACCTATATGTTTAAGGAAACAGATGCAGCAAAAAAAAAAAAAAAAAAAAAGCTATTCAGTGAGGATGTTGCAGTGCATGTATTTGGTAACATGAAACGATACCAAAATAATAAAGCATGGAGATATTGTTGCTATCTCCTCAGTGAGGAAAGTAACTATTGTCATGCAAATTAAAAAATTATGTTAAATTATAATTTGGTGAATTGACTGCATGTATATAATTATGACAACAGAAAGGAAAACCTTGTTAGGAGACTAGACATAAGTAAAAAGTATCCTTGTTAAAACCTGGAAAAGAAACACTTTACTGAACGTTACTTTACCCTCAGTTCAAGCATAACTTCACAGGAATAAGGTATGAGATTCACTTCACACTGAACTTAATTACAAACTTAAATTGGTTCACCAAAATGTAAACATTATATTTACTTCAGACTTTATTGAGAAAATAAGATTCCAAGATGCTGGCCGCCTGTGGCGTTCAACAAGCTTCTTAATAGTAGTGTTAGTGGATGAGATAGAGATACATCATACAACAATACTGGATATTAACACCTGTTATAAGGAGCTGAACCAGGTGACAAATTTCACTCTTGTCCATATTACTATATATGATTCATCAATTTGTTTAACAGACAACGAGGTGATCTCCTAAGGAAAATCCCACAAAGGTTTCAACTAATATTTTTTAAAACTGTTTGTTGGTTGCCTTCATAAGAAGCCTTTGTTGTCTTCATATTAATTTCCCTTGTTAATTTCTTTCAATAATTCTACTATGGGGGTCATTTTGTATAGATGTTGCTCAAAAGTAAAACATTACACAGCTACAAATGCTTTTATTTTGCAATAAGAAACGAAATGTTCTAAAAAAAAAACCATGCCATCATGGTTTCATCTTTTTATTTACATAATGCATTATTGAAAATGCTGTTTCTTTCTACTTTTCATTCATTTTAAATAACTGTAGACCTTGTTTCAGAACAAGATATTGTACTGAATTCCTTTGTTGAAAGAAGCTTTTGGTAAGATTAAATCAGAGTCCTTGAAGATTAGTCTATAGTTGTTAACAGTATCAGAGCTTTTGTCAAAAACCTTGTATTTATGACAGCAAAATAACATACTGTAGCTTTAAAAGTCTAGCCAGATGTTGCACACACAACATTTGACTGGAGGTAGCTTTGAGGATTAAGGTTTAAAATGTGTGCTTTCTTCAAAAGAGGCTGAGGACTGAGGACCTAAAATGGCACAGAATACAAAAGAGCAGGAGGAATGGGATGAGGGAGGAAGTGGAAGACCTTGATCTTCAGAGAGTAATCCCTTTTCATTAGGAGTACTTTTTCAGCCACTGAGAGCTTTGCCATTGATCTTTGTGTAATGTCAATTCATTAATTTGCAGCGGCTTATCACCTTGAAGCCATTCATGACTTGTACCCAGACACACAAAAAATGCGGCAGTTAATGTAACGTTGTCCCACAAAATAAGTAACTCACTGAGTTCAGTTCCTGTCAACTTAATTTGTTTCACTTTTCATCCTAACTGTTTTTCCGTCATTCAAAATCTGTTCACGGCCAAACGATTAATATCACCTGCATGTCAGTGTTGGTCAATCACTATTTTCTTTTTCACCAGTTAATATACATATTTAGAATTTATCATATAGGGCCTCTTTTATTCTAAATGATGATACATAATTTTGTTTGTATTACATTAAGCAGATAATGTTAATTGCAACATCTTAAAAAAACAAACAAAAAAAACAAAAAAACAAACAAACTCACACACTTTAAACTTCACACAACAAGGAGTAAGTACATTAAGTGTATAAAGTGAAAAAAAAGTATGGGTCTAGACTTTGACTATGCCAATTTCAATATAAGATAAATCAAAAAGCTTCATTTTGCTCACGTGTTCTGTACACGGCATGTTGCAAACTATAAGCAGAACAATATTGACTTTCTTTCATAAGTTGCTTTCTTCTTGCCACTTCTTTATAAAGGTCATATTTACTAATTGTCCTGGCTAATAGATTCTGTGTTGACAGATTGTCTCCATCTAAGCAGTGGATCACAGCAGCTTCTTCAGAGCTCTAATGAGCCTTTTGAGTGCTGCTTTCATTAATTATCTTTATCAACCTAAATTTTCCAGCTTAGGTAGATGAACAAGGACTGAAGAGAATAACCAAACAAAACTTGATTTAAACTTCTTCAAAGCTTTAATTGTTACCTGTCTGGATTGATCCTGCGGATGATGCTGCTTGTTAAACAATGCTATTATACAAACTCTACATTGAGACAACTCTTGTGGCACCAATTGCTAATCAGTTCTAAAAATCAATGGGTGTACCATTTAGGCTTGTCAGAGTAAAGGCTGAAATAAAGAAAACGCTTGGCACACTTATTTTGTTTGTTCCCTGCAACTCGTGAAAAGTGGTCTGCAAAGTTTTTCAAGAAATGACATTCGTTTTTTCTTTCTTTATCTCGTCATTAACCACAATTTTTCTAATTGGTCTATAAACTGTTTCATAGTACAGAAGCATTCGATCAATAAAAACATATTAAAAGACCTCTTTAGTATTTAAAGTTTGGTTACTCCCGTTTCTTCACCAATGCACAAAGTGAATGAGGATGACAAAGATGTCACTTTGGTTTCTTTAACAACGTTTTCTTGCGTGTGAGGTTTTCTTGAGTGCTTCCAATCCTCTCTCTCCTCATAAAGCCAAGTGTAGACGTTTCACAGATAAGTTTTTTACCCCCCCCCCCCCATAGCGATGGCCTCAGACTAATTTTTATTGCATGTTATGACTTGGTCTCATGAACTCTGTTCACATGTGACCGAAAAAAGCATTGGCATTGGCAGTGAAATAAGATATCAGGCCTCATCTCAGTTTATACTGTCAGATGATGAAACATGATTCCCTCCAGCCACCGCCACCCGCACCATCTCTCCTTGAAGATGGATAACGAAAAGAAAAGTCAAGGACAGGGAGAACCAGTGAGGATTTTGTTTACACTAGCAATTGGGGATGGGGTGTTTCAAAGACACAGGATACAGGGGAAACAATGAGGCAGCATAAACAGATGCCGAAAATACAGAAAGGAGCTGCATTAAAGCAAGCTCTACTTCTAATTAGGATCTGTAAGAGCATCTTGGTTAGAAGCTGTCTTAGTGTGGGCTTTACTTCACTGATAGGCAACTGGACATTAGGCACAAGAAGACAGACATTTACTTTACTTAATAGACCTTCAGGTCTTAAATCATTATAAAGCTAATATGTGAAGTCAATCCTGTTTGAATTGGATCATAAAGTTTTACTACAAGGATAAACAGGTTAGGTAATAGATGGATGGATGGATGGATGGGTCACACTAACTATGATGTAAAACCAGTTTGATTATACAAATATTTCAAATGTAGGCACTTAATTGTGTACAGATTGATCTAAACAACACACAATACTGAGATATCCAAGCTGACGAAAATGCTTTCAAACAGATGGACAAACATCCAAATGTCTATAAAAGGAAATTATGAAGTAATACAATCTGTGCCATTGTTTAGCCATCATTTTGTGCTCTGTTTATTTCTGAACATGATTCACAAAATACTCAATATTGGCAGGCATGGACAAGGAAAATGAAGAACTGCGAATATCTGCAATCCAAGTTGTCCTTTTCTTAGCTGCAACACAGCAGGTGCAGAAGTGATTAAAGAAATGGATAGAAATGTTCTTCACAGCAAGCTCCAAGTTCTGTCAAGGTTGAGGTAATCATCAACATTTTCAGAATAATCTCCAATTATCGTGAGGATGGCGTTTCTAAACTAATTAATGATAAAAACACGTACTCCAAATACCCCTCCTCCTTCAATAACTTGTAGAATGCATCAAAAAAATAAAGGAACACTTGTGCTTATGTTACAACTATTACATCTTATTAATTCTCCTAATAAATAAGAATACAGATTATATGTTGTTACTGCGGTGTTACTTTTATTCTCACTTTCTGCCACCTATTTCCCATTGGCAGAATTAGCGGGATTTTTGTTTCGGCTGACAATATTTTTTTCCTATGCAGTGAACTTATTGCAAATACAGTCTTAAATGTTTATTGTTATTTGTTCTAGCAATACATTACAAATATATAACTGAGATTGTTCCCCTAATTCACCCCTATGTTTGCATAATGCATACTTAACAGTATTTGCTTGTACATATTTTTTAAGAGCTGATAGCATGCCCAATATAAAACGCTGCAGAATATATGAAATTGCCTGGTAATTGTCATGGCCATAAATGAAAACGATATCTGTCAATTCACGTTTTGAGCAAACCAACAACAACAAAAAAACAATAACAAAAACAATAACAAAAATAAAAGTGAAGCTAAATCTCTAGAAGTAAAAATTTTATAAATTGAAGATTATTTTTTTAGTTTTCTGTGCAATGCAGGGTTCCTTCACAGCAGCCCTGCCTTGCATATCTCCGCACTGGGGCTATTATCTTCACACCTCTCTGCTCCCACCACCACAGATTTTACCTCCTCACCATGTCACTCTCTCTCACCCACCTATTCTCCTCTTACCCACAGGCAACATTGCTGGTGGGGCTGATTGGAGGTTAAGCTGAGCCCCAGTCAACCATAGGAAGCAATCATGGCAAAAGCACAAACTCAAACACCCCAAGTGTGCTAAAGGGATTTTTTCCCCTGTTGAGCTCACATTGTTGACATACTAACAAACTTTATATATGTGCAGCACTTTTAAGCAGGTTACACAGCACTTTGCCAAAACCAAACAGCAGATTAAATCATTAAATACAAGAAACCGTTCTCATCACTTAAGAAATTTAACGTGATTCATTTATATAAAAATAAACCAATAGGAAAAATAACAAAGAGGTAATAAACAATTGGTGTCTTTCTAAATAACCCTTTAAAGTTGAGTGTGACTAAATAAATCAATTAAACAGAGATAAATATGTAATAGAATGCAATGTCGAGCATTATTTCGTATTTGCAGATGAGTCTCGGAAAATCTATCGTGATAAAAACGGTTATATGTAAATGTTCTGTAACCAAGACGTACTGTAGCAGAAAAGAAGAGAAAATAGGAGAAAGCGACTAATGAAGACTGAAAGCAGCTAAACTATGGATCTACATACCAAAAAAGGAAAAAAGACCAAAACATAAGGATGAACCAATAAACTAAACATAAGGGATTGAACTTATATTTATGTCTATATATCTGAGTCTGGCAAGACCTATAGAAAATAAATGAATAAATAAATAAATAAATGAAATACAATAAAACAGAAACTTAGACCAAAATAATAAGAAATTATTATTTGAAATATTTATCTGTATTTGTTTTTCAAAAAGAATGATAAACCATACCAGAATACAGTAAAAAGAAAGAATTATATCGGGAAAGACGGAAACATGCCCCATTGATTATAAGAAATTGTTTTATTGAATATTTTGGTAATCTTTGAATTTTCCTGGTTTCGTCGTTTAGACTTTATAATAGGTTTATTTAAGCAAACCATTAATGCCATTTAAAGCATTTGAGAAAGATATATATTTTTATTTTGAAATAACTGTAACAATGGGAAATATCCACGTAAAATTTATCAATAAACTAAATGGTTTTCAAATTACTATTTACACCTTTAGTTGGGTATGTTTTACAGAAAGATCAGTAAAAACTAAACAAAATAAAAATAGTTCTGAGTTAATATAACTTCTCAGACCAACAGAACAGCATAAAGGCATATATACTGCTCCTGGAGCATAGTTTAGATTATCATCTAACAATGTCCTTGTTAAAATATCCATGCATTTACACACAGAATTTTCCTAGAGATACAGGATGCGTCGGTGGGTGCGTAGGTGGGATGGAGGTAGAAATGTCGGGATCCATCTGCGTTGCCTGCAGTGGTAGTGGGGCTGAAATACATTATAACACTTGCTTGATACAGAGAACCTATATAGCGTCTTCATTTGCAGTTCAAACTGAGAGTTTCACTTTCAACAAGAGCCGTCTCAACCCAACCAACTATGATCTAAATTAAGAAAAAAAATATGTGTTTTACTTTTTTTTCCCCCACTTGCTTGCAATGTTACACCTGGGCATGTTTCTCAAATTGACTTGGTTGTATTCTTAATGGTAAATGGTTTAGCACCAAGAAGGAATGCTACAGATTTGCTGTAATCTGGTAGATATGCCGACCAAAGATGGGGTGTTTAAGTGGCTCGATTGGGAGGCAACTAGGGTGTCTTGGTGTATTTGTGACAATACAACTGACTACAGTAGTAAAATAAAACAATTATTTTACAATAGCGGTCTTTTAGCTTCCCTTCATTGGGTCCCTGTCAAATTTACAATAGATTTTAAGATTCTTCTTTTGACACACAAAGCCCTCACTAATCAAGCTCCATCATACATTAGAAATCTGATTACTCCTTATGTCCCTAACAGAGCACTTTGCTCTCAGACTGCATGTTTACTGGTGGTTCCTAGAACCTCTAAAAGCAGAATGGGAGGCAGATCTTTTAGTTATCAGGCTCCTCTCCTGTGGAACCAGCTTCCAGCTGTAGTCCATGAGGCAGACATCCTGTATATTTTCAAAGATAGGCTTAAAACCTTCCTATTTGATAAAGTTTCAAGTTAGGATGAGGTAGAGAAGACAGCCTGATCGAGATGGGGAAGGAACTCAGTCTAGACCGTCCATTCTCCTTTGCTCTACCTTCTTCATGTCTCACTCTACAGTGTTAGACTATTTAAGTTATTTCTATAGTTATGCTGCTATAGGATTAGATAAGATAATGCATCAAGCCTCTAGATAGTAGAAGACATTTTATAAATCTGGGCTGATTGTCTGCAAAAATTCAGTTTGATACTACAGGCTTCCAGCTGCCATTGATTAACCAATTATACCCCCCTACTATAATCTATCAAACACTTTTAACCTATGTGGCTTGATTGAAACATTGGATCCTATTAATTTTTTTTGCGTTGTAATCGTAAAATTGTTTTAAAACTTCTTCTTGGTGAACGCTTTTCAGCAATATAATCTCAGATAACAGACAAGAACTTTTCCAAGCACATAAATTATTGTATTCAGAGCAGACTTTAGAAGAGCAACAGGGTAAAATAAAAAATAATGAAAACAAGTTAAGAATAGCAAAATTAAATAAGTCCTTGGCTTGTATAAGGAGCCCAAAATAAAACACTAATGTGAAAATGGGCAATAATTATTTTGCTGCATTTCTTCTAATGCTGTGTATGAAGGGTTGGAAGCTAATTTTATTACGGTGGCTGCCACAAACTGTCATTACATGAATGAGTAAGTGAGCAGCAAATGGCTTTACTTTTATTGCATTTCCCGCCCCGGCAATATTATCCCCAGGCTGCTCCTCCGCAAGTGAGACAGCCAGCATGTTAGAAAGTGAAAATCTGCAGGGAGATAATATGCTGCGTCTTGTACTTGGAAAAAAAAGAAAAACAACCTTTTTTCTTCACTCAGAGACTAATGACACAAGAGGAGTTTGAGAAATAGTGATCATGAAAAACGTGGATCACAATATGCTTCTCAGTCAAGAAGAAATATTTACTGTTAACTGACATTAAGTTTTTTTTTTTTTATCTTTCCCAGAGTTTTTTTTTTTTTTGCCTATTTCTTTCTGACATGTATCATGGCACTCTGGGAATGTATTCAGTGGATTGCTCCTGTTGGAAATGACGACAGAAATTTGAAGACAGAGGAAATCCACTGAGGTCTTTAAGGATGAAGCAAGGGTGATGTCCTGCTCAGGTTTTTAAAGATGTTTCTAAATTTAAAGTCCTTCTTTCTCAATTACCAAATGGTAATGGCAATGGATTCTGAGTAACACGCCACAAGTAATAACTAAGTACATGAGGCTTGATCAAGGGTTTAGGAATACTGACGGTTCACATATTGTTGAACGATTTGTATCGGAGTTCTTGGTGAAATTTTACTGTCAACTCTAAAGGTGTAATAATGGTCTTTGGAATTAACTCTTGCGATGTTTTGCTTCAAAGTGAAATCTGTATTGCTAAGCACATTTTATTATCTTTGAGGATGTAATTGTATAAAGTGAAGTAAAGGAAAGTTATTATGATGATAGGAAAGTGAGTTATTTAGGTCAGTCGTAATGTAATAAATGGGAAAAAAAGTTATGGTGAGAAAGTAAATTGCAAGACACAAGTGATTATTAAGCACTTTAAGAATAGTGCATTTGACTTTGTGCATTATGTGTTGCCGTTGTTTAATTTGGCATCTGTTCTAGAGCTTATCATCAGTGCCGAACTGAAAGATAGCAGTTTATCATAATAATTTGCCGTTTTGTGCATTTGACTTTGTGCATTATGTGTTGCCGTTATGTGTTGCCGTTGTTTAATTTGGCATCTGTTTTAGAGCTTCTCATCAGTGCCAAACTGAAAGATAGCAGTTTATCATAATATTGTGCCATTTTTAATTATGTCTAGGTAAATACTGAAATACTTTTGCTTATCAAACTGTCAGATGTGCTGAAGTAACAGGTTAGCTAACTTGACGCACCTCAAGGCCCATTCCATTGTGTTCATTCACACACATTCAAATTTAGGGCTTAAATGAAGAGGAGAGCCTAGCAGGTCCAGTAAGTTAAAAAAGGAACTGAGAAATTCAAGAAATGGAGGAAAACAAACATTTCTTGAAGTTTTTTTCTACACATAAATACCTGGAATAGTTTTTTACTTTTAGATATTTGTTATGATTTATAACCATGGCAACACGTTGGTTTTACAACTGCAGCGGCAGTATATAAAATTTTGATGTAACTGCAATTGTTTAAGCTTATTCAAAGATTTATTAGAGATGTTGATGGCAGTGGGCAGGAATGATCCCCTGTAGCAGTCTGTATTATGTTGAATGTGTGAAGTCTGTGACTAAAGACACTCTGTTGTTGTAAAGGTCTCATTAAGAGGACAATCAGGGTTGACCATAATTGTATTTATCCATTCATTCAACACCCTGGATACTGTGGACCCTGTCAGGGTTTTGAAAAATATCCACAACAGGATTTATTAGTCAGAATTATCCATATAAGGGTTAGGAGTTAGGGTATATATATGCATCCAAATGGGTGAAATAATATCTGTTACTTTTAGTCAATGTACCTGAAAATCCTAAGGATTATACAAGATATATAGTCTGTGGGAAAACGGATAGATGATTTATTTTGCTTTTTCTGAGAAAATTGATAATATTTTGGTAATTTTAAACCATATTGTCAATATTTGGCTAGGCCAAAAAAAGCCTACTGGAACGGTCATTACATTTTCTCCGTTAGAAACTCTTTTGTCCACATGCCTGGAATTTCAATGGCTTGAACCTTTGAATGTACTGTAAAGCACATCATGGGATATTACATTGTCAAATTTAGTGCAACATTTAGATTTTTAATGATTTTGTGAGTATTCCTCTCACACTTTCAAAAAGACTTAATTTAGTTTAATGGTTGACCCTTTAAGGCCTGAGTGCTACCGAGAAAGAGTTGGAATCTGATGTGGATGAAGCAGTGGCGTTTAACGGTCGGGGGTTGAAGTTGCTTGCTGGAATGGGTGGGGCCAAAAAGCAGACTTGCTCCAGTGGGCTTTAAACTCTATCATAACTACTTGCCCTTTCTAAAGACTCTAACTGTATGTGCCAAGTCAAATGCACCATCAATTTTTAACAAATGTTTAAAGGATATGCACATTGAATTGGTTACAATTCAAATTCTTGAACTATATCAAGATCTACATTTTAAGAAAGTCTATTTATTTTTAAATGTATGATTTGTTCTTAAATTACCAGAAAACAATAGTCTCCAGTTTTGTTTCAGGTTTAATATTGTGAGTGTCAAGCTCTAGTTCATGCAGAACCTCCTGGTAAAGGAAAAACATAAAAACTCAAGAAACATAAATCGTGCTCTCAACTACACGAAAGGGAATCAGCAGGTTAAGGTAACAACTGTGCTTTTCCAAAGTACTGCTCCAATGATTTAATTGCCTAACAGGATAAATATTCTTCCAGACCTGCTTTTTTCTCCAGCTGCATACTACTGTTTCGTGCTATCATGAATTGCCAGCACGAGTGCTTTCCATTCTAAGACCACGTTGCCATCTGTTGTTTCTCCATAACCTCAGGGAGTACTACATCACTCTTGTCATATATGCAGCGTTTCACACTTACAGGCAGTTGTTTGTCTATCTATAACCCTTCTGTTTAAGAGATTGTCTATGTCACAAGCTGGAGTTTATGTTAATTTATGACTTTTGAATATGACACTGATACCTGATCCACGTTGTTCTTGACTCAACAACTCACATGCAGACGATTTATTTTTCTGCTTTCAGTAAGATTTATTTTTTTATGCCTTTTATTCGAGATACAATTGTATTTTTATTCCTTTTGAGATTAAATCTTTTGAAAGTTACTTTTCATTTTAAAAAGTTCTGCATTATATCAGACATCTGCTTTGTTAAAATAATAAAATACAAAAGTCATTGGTTGAATATTTTCTATAAAAACTAATAAAGAATCAAAGTATTAAATGTACCTTTTAAAATCATCAAATATTTTACTTTGTCTTGTAAAACAAAACAAACATAATCATTTCAACATGATATCTGTCATGATCTATGTTTTGATTTGGTTCAGTTTGTTGTTAATTTGTATTGGTTACGTTCTCTAGTTTGTTCCTCCACTCTCCTGTTCTCTGTTTTCTTCCAGTGTGTGTGTGTGTGTGTGTGTGTTCCCTCATGTGCGTGTTCTCCACTCATTATCGTTTACAGCTGTTTCCAATAATCTAATCTTCTTCTCCACCAATCACACACCGGTTCACAGTATATAAGCCCTTCACATTCTCTTACTCACCGCTGGATCGTCTGTTGTCTTACCTGTAGCTTTGCCTTCTCGTCTCTCTGCGTCATCTCCTGCTGTCACTCCCTGTTGTCCTTCCTGTGGTCTTGCCCTGATGTTTCTCG
>JAVLVB010000318.1:3174131-3203888 GCA_032876305.1 Orestias chungarensis | reverse complement strand
AAAATACATTTCCCCACCACACAAAGTTTATTGTGTAGTGTTTGTCTCTTCATTGGCCGAGTATTTACCGCCCATCTATTTTTCGGCTGCCTAGGCCCTGCCTCTTCATCAAACCAAGATTGCTTCTTTATAGCACTATTCCTACTCTCAAAACCACAGCGCTCACTCCAGCAAACAGTTTGATGGGATCCAAATTGAAAAAAATAAAATAAAAAATAAGACAGTTGTGACAATGTAGCAGTGTGTTGTGTATTTCAAAGCAAAATACTATGACTGTAGATTCTCCTGTTTTCTGATCTTATTTTAAGATAATAAAAAATAAAAAATAAATTTTTTTTTTACCAAGGTCAAATTCTGAAACTCAGGCTGTCATTTCGAATATCCTTTTTTCGTAACCTTTAAGGTGTTGCATACTAGTTTGCTTTTAGTCACATAAGGAAGACAGCAGGGACGTAGAAGGAGTAGCTGTGGTCATTCAGAAAGAACATCTGAACTTTCTGGCCTGCAAAAAAACACATGCATGTTAATATGTTGAAAGTTTGCTCATGCTAAATAAATTTGAGCTATTTTGCAAAGAACAATGTGCATAAGTTTCCAGTCTTTTGTAAAGTGAAAGTCACTATATTGTCAATCAACTATGTAACTGTGCAATTGAGAGAGTGAATATGCGTGTCCTCAGCTCGAAAATGTGCAAAACAAGCTAAAAAGGGAAATTACATTTAAGTAGGACATAAACCAAATATACATGTAACTGAGTATATAGCATAAGATGAAGATAAATAACAATGTAACAAGTAACCACATAACATTCAACACAGAAAATTTACAGCAGTGAGAGTTTAAAATGCAACAGGCTAAACAGAGAGGCTCAGACTTCCCTTATCCCAGAAACTGGTCCCAAGGCATTGCCTAGCCATCCAAGAAACATATTTCCTTCAGCATCTCCTGGTTGTGTTTTTGGGTCTGCTACTGGTGAGATATTGAATCAGTCCCAGAGCCATCCTAACCAGATGCCTATCTCAACTGACTAACTGATACTTTTGCCTTTTGGCTCAGTTCCCTCTTCACCGCAACAGTCCAGTTCAGCACTCCCATCATTGCAAACACCAAACCAATCTGTCTGTCAATCTCCTGATTCATTTTTCATTTTTTACTTAAACGCTTGTCAGCCAAAGATCTCAACATAAATATGTCAAAGTTTGCACAATAGCTAGATTTAATATTTAGTCCGTAATGTAAATCATTTTGAGATAGTTAAGGTAAAAAAAGCTAGCTCAAAATACATTAGCCTTTTAAAAAATAGTTATATATACATATATGGTGTGTCTACGTTGTTCCTAGGTAAAACAAGGCATCGTTTTTATCCTGTTTCTGATTGTGTCTTATCAAATATATTAAAAAAATGTCAAAACCCTTCAGGTAATTATAGTGAATATAAGTGCTATTAAACCGATGTAGGGGACTTAAAATATGAGTCTTTATTTAGCATTATTACTATGCAGCATTATTTGAGAGCTGTTCAGCTATGTTGTTTAGATGCCATCTATGATTATTTAGAGATAATAAGTCTATAATTAGTAACATTATTAGTACTTCTGCTATCAGGATATGTTGAGAAGTGCTTAGACACCCAGTGTGCATTTTGATTTTGAGTTTTTATCTCCATTGCTTTATCAATTCTCCAAGTCCTTTTTTAACATGTTAGTTATTGACTTATTAGCCGCGAAAGATGGATACATCTGATTTTTTTCTGAAGTTTGCAGATATGGTAAAGGGCCCGAGCTTGAGATGATGAGCCACCCAACCTGCCCACGCGTATAAGGGGCAGGGGAAACATCACGTCTTTACATTAGTTTTGTCTGTTACTTTGACTAAATAATTTCAGTTAAGTTTCTTTTGTTTCTATATTCACAACTAAAAACTTTAAAATGAATTCATTAATTTTATTCTATTTTCATTTGGGATAAGGTATTTTTGATTCAACTGAGTTTTATTTCAATGCACTATAATGTATGTGTCTGTTTAAAAAAAAGAACAAATTAAATTGACTTTTTTTTTTTTTTTTCTGTTCTATTATTTTTAATTAAATGTTGAGGTATAACCAGCACAAATTGGGTACTATAAGATTATGACTGGGCCCTAAACGTACTGATTATTTCTTCAAATATACAAAATATAAGATATCTAAGATAATTTACATTTGGCCTTATTAGGATATGGACAAGCAGTTGCTTAAAGTACACATGCTAATAAAAGTAGAAGAGTTTGTTTCTTTGTGCCAAATGTGTCTTAGCTGAATAGATCAATTTTTTGACATTAAATGAAACAGTTTCATTTGTTTAAATTGTTCAATGGAGAAGCTGGAACCAATCACTGTCCTCAACAAACAAGAGGAGACGTACATCCTGGAAAGTTCACTCTGGAGCCAGCATTGTAACGTTTTCCCATCATGCAGACACTCAAACCTAATGCCAGTGTGCAATAGCTAATTAAGAAACATGAAAGAACAAGCAGGGGCCCCTGGGGAAAAAAACCCCATTGTTTTCATATTATGGACATCCAAACTCCAAAGAGTATTCCTGTACATGCAATGTGTGAATCTGACTTCCCTCATGGTTAGACAACAATGCTAACTCGCCTTTTTAAATTTAACTACTTTCTTAGCCGTCTAGCTTGCAACAAATGTATTCATTTTCTCATTATTTTCCTCTTTTCTGATCTCTGGCTGACACGTTTGTTTATGCCTTTAGCCAAGTACACAAACTGAGCAGGAAGGCCATGAGGAAGCATTGGCCAGAAACTCTGTCTGCTCATTTACATCAATGATACCTCAGGCAATTTGTTTTTACTTTGTTTGCAGTATTTCAAAATTAAAATCTAAAAATTATTAACCTATTTAACAAAACAGCATAATTTTTATTATGAAAGAGTTCTGTTTTAACTTCAAATCCTTCATGTCTTTTTCATGGTTGCAAGGTATAGTCTTACGTCGTTGTTCGTAGATCAGCCTAATTTTCCAGGTCTTAATTATAGTGTTATTATTAAGTTAAAAACATCATACAAAAAATGAAAGCATTCTTGTTTCATGATCAGATTTGGATAAGAGAAAATTCTAGATTAAATGTAATCCTCTTCCTCCAAAGGCAAACAGAGATTTTTTGACTGATTAATTTTTTTCTGCAGATTAAGGTTTAGGAAGCTTTCAGAAAAACACAGATATGGCGTTTTATTAGGCCTTTGGGGTTTGCAAAATGTAGATTCAGGTTTAAAGGTGTGGTCCAAATGAAAGTTGTCACCTCTTTATCCCTGTCACAATCACGTTCATCACATTTCCTTTCTGCATAGTCGCAGCAGACCAGACTCACGCACAGAACATTTAGTTGGCCTGCGCCAGCTTAATGTTCAGTACAATGTATATTCAAACATCCTAATAAGTCCATCTCATAAAATCTCTCTATATGTCATTTACAGTCACCCAGACGCACTGCTGAGGTATTTTATGTAAAAAGATGTAAAAAGAGCAACACAGCCATCTTTACTTATCTATTCCTCATACATTTTGAATTAATGCTAATATTTGTAAATGATGTGCTGAAAGACTGCCTGGTGCTTTTTCTTGAAATCACTAAGTGATTGTAGATTCCTAGAGCATAATGCAGGTCTGAGGTAACCTGAGGAGATAATGGGAAAAAGTTTGCATGAAGAAAGGAATTGGGGCAAAACGGAAGCTGGATGGCATCAATACAGATTGGATGGACAGGCCCGGCTGGGCCAGTTATTGTTTAGATGACGGTGGACGTGTTAGAGATGCAGGCATTCACATCATCTTGAAATATTAGAATTTCTTAGCATTAGCTGCAAACCCAGAGCTGGTCGCACTCCCTGCACGCAGCAAAGTTCAATACAGTAAAATAGATGAGCAAAAACGATCTAATATATTTTATGAATCTTGATAATTAGGTAGGATAATAAAGGATTTGTAGTTACGGGTAAATTCATGACGAGTCTTCACAAAGATCTACTATGTTTTCCAACTCTCACAAAGATAAACAACATAAATTCAGGTTCAACACCTCCCTGTACTATAAAAGTGCAATAGAAGATTATTGATGACTGTAGTGAGCAAGTATCAGGATTTTATTTTCATGAGGAACCAAATATAGAGACGAGGACACCAAGAGCATAGTGAATAAAGAAACAGACCAAAAACAGCGGGGTGTGGGCAAAACACCATCTTACACGGAATAACTAAACCAAGGAACATGGATACCTCAATAATAAGGCTGATATTGAACATGTTTAAAAATTATAATTCTGCAAACCTTGTTTTAACTCATTTGGATAATTTATACACATTAGAACACTTGAGGGACAGAAAAATAACTATTTATTGTATAATGCGACATATGTTGGAAAACTAAGAAGTTATAGTCTCTATAAGGACAATTGATAAGACATTCCTCCACAACATCATCTGCTGTGTAAAAGATGGCCTGTTTATGTGAGCAAATAAAAGTGTGTGCACGTGTTTGCAAGTCACATTAGCTCTTGTTAGCTTCTTTTATTACAAACCAGTTTGGTGCATGGGTTTTTTCGCATTACTACGCTATCAAGCGAAGTTTCATTGTGGCAAATCAATATTTGATCCTTTTTTTTGCTGCATGTTGGCAAAATACACAAAACTAGCTCTGAAGGCAGACAGAAGAGCCCCTTCAGATCCCTTAATGTTCATGAAATAGAGTGCAATTGAACAGACGTAGAATTCATCAGGAGAAAATAAATAAAAAAATTGCTTGGCATACTTAGTTTTATTTGAGGCAAATATTTTCCTACTCTAGATATAAAGGTTGATTTGTATGGTCACAACATTTAGCTTCCTGATGCTGATAATATACACTTCAAACTTAAGGGTAACAACAACAGCGATAACATTTATTTCGATAGTACATTTTTAAAGAAGTGTTAAAAAGTGTTTAAAATTATAATAAAAAAACAGAACAAAAAAACTATTGAAACAGCATAAGCAAAACACAAGTTGAACAGTCAAGTATTTATTTTGCCCAGTTTGCACACACTCATTGATTTCCTCTTTTTTTTCCAAAAATGTGAAAAACAAACCACAGCAAGCAAAAAGATGAAATTAACTAATGTCTACATAATTTTACTAATTTTTAAAGTAAAAAAAAAAAGGATTTTTACATATATAACACACACATAACCATTTCTTTACATTGCCTCACATAAAATTCCACAATATAGGTTGTCCTATAGGCGAGTCAGAAGAAAAAAAATAATATTCTGAACCAAATAATTGCCATAATTGCCATGCATTTGTAAACTGTAATCTGACTTTCCATTGTTCCTGGAAAACTAATAACTCCTTTCTTGCAGAGTGTTTTTTATGTCCATGGACTCAGTACATGACTTGTTTTACTGTGGATAACATTACACTATAGCTTTAGCCAATATTTTTACAGAGGGCATTTGCTTTTGTCCTAAAGTAGATACAGATTCATATGCTTTCTATACTGGGATACACCTAATTATGGTATATGGTATAGTATTTTCAGACCACTGGAAATGATGAATGAAACTTGCATAGACCCACAGTTTTATTCCTCAGGAAATTAAAAATTGAAATGTATATAACACATGTACTTTGGGTCAGGTCTTATGTTTTGAATATTCTGGGAGTCTGCCACAAAAATTACTTGGCAGTTTATTTTTTTACTTAATTGATCCCGGTCTCTCTGCGAAAACACCAGATTGGTTGTGCTGCATTATGAAACACAGGACCCCTGAACTGCCTCTAACTGCAGTCGGTCTAAAACAAAGGACAATGACACAGCAGCCTATCTGTTATTAGTGGTTTCAAGCTGTCACTATTGTGTTGAAAATATTGTTTGGCCAGAATGTAATTGCAGGTGGATTACTGTTGTTCAACTGGTGCAACTGGTGTTCTCTATGATAGATTACAAACTAAGGGTTAAAGGCATTTTTTGTCATCTTCAGATATGTTTTACTGGTTTCAAATCTGACCTAGCTATTTTTGTCATCAGAGTCAATTCACAGAAGAACAATCACTTTGATAAATGGAGCAATAACATCGAGAGCCACTGTTCACTTTATTTACTCTTAAATGTTTTCAGGTGAAAACTTTGCAGAGATACTTTCATTTTTTCACTGGTGTTAGGATGACATGAAAGCACAACTAGAGATGAAAGAGGTTTGTATTTTACCCATAATTCCTCTTTGCCCCAAAAAGGAGTGGTCATCTGTCTAAAATGTATCTCATCCCAAATAATTACTACAAATTTGCCATAACCCTGGATTACAAAGTAAAAAAACCAAATTGGTTTAATGGTTTAACAAATTAAGACGGAATGTCTGCGTCGACTTCCTATTAAATTACGGAATAATATTTTAAAGTAAAATTAATATGTTTTTCTATATGTTAGAAAAATACCACTTAAAAAAAGACAAACTCACAACAATACTACAAAAAAATTTGCAATAATTTTTTTGTATTTCACCATTTTTTAAACATAATTAATTTACTGACAATGAAGATTCTCCTTCACAGTGAGCTGACTAAACCCCACCCCACTGTTGTTGAAAGCTTAATAAAGGTCATGAAATTCTGCAAAGCTTTTCCCTTTTTTGTTCTACAGCCACAATTATCATTAGCATCCATGTGCTAACCTTACTAAACTTTATGGTCCATATGACTTTAACTATATGAAAAAAGTAACAAGCAGAAAATAGTTTTGCGTGGCCACTCTAAAACCAATTTCTGTTATTTCACTGTAGTGTTGGAGAGTTTTTTAATTGGTCTAAACACGATCACAAAGGCCTTAGCTAGCTTTCTTGAAATATTAATCTAAAATAAAATACAAATCAAATTAAGTAGAACATTTGAGAAAAAGTCATCAGGCCACAAGCTGGGTTTGTAAATAATAAATCCAAGTAATTATGATCACTTTTTTTTTACTTTACTCTGTTGGAGAACATACAGTTTTTGCCTTCACTACTCCTTGGCTCTCATTTCACCACCTCCTTTGGGTTAAATCTTTTGTGTAGTCTTATCAAATCGCACCTTCATCACAAAGCACCTCCTGGCACATCACAGATCCTAAGTCTTCTGTTTGTACATGAACATCACATTCATCCCTAAAAACACATCTGCTAATAATTTATGTAGTTTTTTAAAGATGCCCGCAACATTAGATTATATTTATTTTCTATGAGGGGAAGTGTATGAGTTCTGTTTCTTTTCCTCCAGATGAATTCTTGGTGTGTGTTTCAGCGTGCGTCACATGTTTGATATGTTCATGAGCATTTGACTGTCAGACTGAAAGCAGGCCAGTGACAGGTCTTGACGGTGGGATTGACGGGTCTGCTGGGATTGGAAAAGAAGTAAATTTAGCTCAACTAACTGAACTGTCGGAAAACAGAAGCCTTAGATGGAGGCTGGGTGAGTTGCATACTTTCGCAGTCTAATCTTTATTAATGGGTCTGCGTTCTGTCAGGGCTGCTGATGAAGCACGAATATGGACATAAAGAAAGGCTGCCTCGATTGGGATTTTCCTTTGTTGCCTTGAATTGTTTTTGACAGACTCTACAGTGGCACCATGCCTTTTCATTGACAGCTCGAGCCTCCGTTAATACTGTTACATTTGCTATTTATCAGCATACTGCCGGCTGACTTTATTTTGCCCATATGTCAGTCTGAAACCTCAGGGAGAAAGTTTCTTTTTTCCTTGCGAGAAGGCTGAGATGTCTACATATTGTTCTCCAAGATGTTTAAGACCAAAGAACACGTATGGTAAGTCACTGTGCAATACTCCCACACTTATGTTATGGCAACCTGATTCATTTTTTACAGGTATATTCATTTTGCCCTCATGGGTGACACATTATTAAGGTGCTGTTCCACAGCCCACATCCAACCTCTCAGACTAGAGAGCGTCAGGTTAGGACAGCGCAGTCATTCTTTCTCATCATTTATCACTGTGTGTTCATCTGTCTCTTAGTGTTTACTACTTTCATGCCCATCCATCTCTATCTTGTCACTCATCCTCAATTGCATCTGCCCTTTTACTTTTTGATTCACCTCTTCGTGATCCCCCCACTCCCGACCCTCAATCTTAAGTTTGTGGATATAAATACCTTGTCAGGAAGTTACTCTTCTTTCCTTTCCTCTCAAAAGCTTTCAAGTAGCATCAGCTGTATCTAGTCTATCTATTTTTTATCTTTGAAGATCATGAGAAGAGATAAGACTCTTTGCAAAGTAGTCACACCTTCTTCACCTTTTAAATATCTTGTCAAGCTACTTAAAAATTTTGCCTTTTTTCCTCCGATTCCCCCAAATGAAATCATATTCAACCAATTGATTTTTATTAAATTAGTGTATCAAGTCAGTGTGTATTAAGTTAAACCTCAAGTATTTATTGTTAAGCTGTGGAGCCTTCGGACCATTATGAGAAAAGATTATTGAATATACAACGAACCAAAAAGGGTATAAGGCTGTGAAGAATTTAAAATTAATAAGGTCAATGGTAAAAGAGAACCTGGTGGTTGCTGCAAAAACACAAGACATTTCACCATGTTAACAACCTTTAAAACAACACTAAGGAGGTTTCAGTTTTTGTCGATTTTGGCGGCCAGTATGGACAAAAGTGGTAGTGATTTGCCTGAAGGAAGACTGCATTTCCCAAGAGGACAGCAATATAGCGTCGTATAATCCTGATCTCCCGGCCGCCTGCAGTTTGATGGAAGTACATTTGTTTAGTGCCGGTTAAAGTGATACAGATCCCCTTGGGCCATCACAGAGGTGTCATTCAACCAGCTGTAAGTTGACGTATAATCACAGAAGTTATGAAAATATTTTATGAAATTTGAAAAGTTACTTAGTGTTGCTCTGACAAACATATTGTACTTGGGTTGGAAAAGTTAAAACTCCTAAATCCAACAAACAGTCAGAGACAAGCTTTAGACACTGATGATCACACATTCTCTACATTAGGTGTCACTGAGTTTAAGGTATTTGCAATAATTAATCTACAAAGGCTAAAATTTGAAAATATAAACTCAAATACTCTTCTGCTTTAATTGCAGGAAAAAGTGGTTCTACAAATTATTGACTCTGTAAAGCTGAATGCAAATTCATACCTTTCTATGAAAATCATTCCAATTCACAATAAGAGGGTGAATAACTAAATCTTGATCAAACAAAACAAACAAACATAAAAAACATGGAAGTTTCTAGTTGAAATATGACTAAATGTGAGAAAGCTTCAGGGCTAAAAATACGTTTGCTGAGTGCAAAATGAGGATTTAAAAACGCTTTATAAGGCCCCCCAGGGACAAAGCAGTGGGTGAGGACATTGGAAACGCTATGAATCGTTGTGTCATCTCTCTGGCGGACAGCCACATCGTCCTTCCTGGCCTGTAGTCAGAGACTGAGATGGATTGGGGTACAGTTGGGATGGATTCATCCAGGTGAGAGGTGCCGCTAAACAATAGGATATTCATACAGGAACTCTAACATAAAAAAAAAAAAATTGTGCTCAAAAAAAAGAAGAAAAGAAAAACACCCTGAGAATGGAAATATGTTTCAGTGTATTTGCAGATTACATGTAGTAATTTTTTCTTAAAACGATATTTTTCTTCTATGTGAATGAATGTTTAGGTTAATATATATGTGCCACCTGCACTGCAAAACTGAGCCATGTTACCTCAATAACCCAATGTGGCCCGCTGTCAACCAAACTACCTGACATTGGGTTCTAGTTACAGCTCTGCATTTGCCCGTGCTCTGAGAGGACAGTATTCCCTCTGCAGACATGGCCTATTGATTGTAATGTCAGAAGCAATATTATACCTTCCCCTTATTAGACTTGCCGAATTTTTTTCTGTCCTGGCTGGGTGTACGGTCAGCAGATGACATTTAGACTGTTTCTGGCGCACGGCTGCAGGAATGGAGCCGACAGTCTTACTAATAGCTACTTTACAGATGGCATTTCACTCATGGCTTATTAGCCCTATTAAACACCACTTGTCGATGAGGTGAGGGCCAGTAACACTATTTTTTAACCAGACAGACTCTAACACCACTAGGGACAATACAGTGCTGGAGCTTTTTAAATCCTTCGTCAAAAATATTTGTTCCTTTTTTAAGAGCAGCAAAGAAATAAAAATGGTTATATAGAGTAGTCAGTTTTTCGCATATGAGCAAAAATACATTTTATTTTAATCTAAATGGTGTTTTTTTGCTCTAACCGTGAACAAAAAGGTTGAAATATTGCTCAGTAGGTATCCACAGAGGATCACTTAAATTTTACAGCAATTCCCGGTCGATTCTATGAGCAACCACTTTTATTAACGACAAACCAACTCCCTTATCGTATACTAAACAACCAAGAGCATTAAGTCATTTAGATCCAATTCATGGAGGAATGAGAAATATTGTCACGGCATTACCACCTTGATGCACATGACAGCTCAAAGGCATGTCAGATTTGGTTTAATTTACATTTGGCCTCTTAGAGAGTAATTGATTCGCTGTTAACTTCCTCAGGCAGGTTATGGTTACATATAGAAGAAAAAAATACCTCTAATAAAATTATTCTGATAAAAACCTAAATAATAAATGTAAATGGTATTTAAATGACTGTGAAAAATGCACACGGTCATAGGAAACAGGCAATTACAATTACTTAATGCTTAGGTAAATCAACACATTTTTATGCAAAGTGGCTTATAAAGATTCTTGAAATCTTAACTAGACTTCAAACAGCTGAAAATACAGAGTTAAATAACGGAATTGCAATTAAAATATTATATATTATAAAGCATCTATTTACATTATGTCATTATCTTTTTGATACACCTTTTGATTGCTTTTCTGAAGCTCCCGGTCATGTTGTTCTTAGAGACCCTTGGAGATTGGGCTCATTTCAAACCTTCTATTTGTGGCAGCACCTCTTTAAAGGGTGCTAATTTAAAAAATGCATGTGTTAAATGCAGCCAGTGTTTGACATATTCACCCTCATAATCACACAAACAACAAAAGTTTAAGAACAGAAATCACAACGTCCAAAGAAATATATCGATTTTTTAAGATGTTGGTAATGGAGTGTTTATCGGAATAACAAACGCAAAATGCTTTTCAAATGCTCCATTGAACATGTATAAAAAAGACAAATGATGACTGGAAAAAGCTATTGTAGATTAAACAAGAAAACATCCAATGGTGGACGAGAAAAGTCCGTTGCTGTCGTTACCCCAGAGAGGACAGGTGCGGGGAACGATTAAGACAGAGTTTCAGTGGAAACCATCTGGAAACAGCGCTCTGATCAACCACAAGGGACAGTACATTTACGAGCATCCACAGCCATGTGGACATGTACTGCCATACACTCAAGTGTAAGCGCTGCCTCACACAGTCACACAGGGCAGCATCTTTATGAGAATGCTGCGGGGGCAAAACAAAATAGCAAATAGAGTGATGCTGCAGCTGAATTTCAGGCTGAGGGAATGCTTGAAATGAATAATGAATACACTAATATATACCTCTATTTCATATTTTTTTTCCCTGTTCCGACTATGCCTGAAATGTAGGCACAAACCTTCGCTACGGGTCTTAGTCAGTCAGTCTGTCCTCACTATAGTGCCGGTTCAAGCCAAATCATTTCCCTTACTCTGAGCTGCAGGGTAATAAGGGAACAGGAACAGGGAGAGAGAGAAAGAAGTAAAGTCTAAATGAAAAACCAGCCTCGGTTTAACATCTTCTCTTTCTGGGGCACGGCTAAGCTTTATTGGATTTTTTTTCCCGACTTTCGTCAAATCAGAGTGAATTTTCTTCTAACCTTTGGCACATGTGCAATGTCACATTTACTCACTTTTCTTGTCAAACTATACTTTACATGAAATTAAGCAACGAACATGGGGAAAATAATAATTTAGTGCCTGACAAGTAATGCATATTATCTAGCCCCCTTCATCCCAGCCTTATGTTGGACAGTGATGGTAAAGCTGTTTTGCTGCACTTTAATGTCCCATTAAGCAGATCTTGTGTGATGCAAGAATCTCATGAAACCATGAAATGCCCTCGTCCTATGACATTATGACGGACAGATAGCTATAAAAGGCTTTATTAGTTAGTAATAATCAAATTCAGTTGGGACAGAATGGAGACTAGGGTCTCCATTTTAAAAATGTCAGCAAAACAGGATCTTCTATCAGCCTCTGCTCAGAAAAAATATTTTATCAAGTAACATTGTTGAGATTGGAGTTTAATATTTTTTAGGTTTTGTAAAATAATAATTAAAAAAAGACATCACACAGATCTCCAGTTGCATATGATTTGTTCTATCAATTTGTAGCCACATAATTTCCTAACGAGGATCAATAATCACACATCATCATAATTAACTCTAACGGCCTATGGATTAGTATTCTGTTTTAAAGAAATACTTTTTAAAAGTCTGGCTCTTTTGCTGGAGATGTCTCTTACTTTTTATGGATAAATAATCTTAGCTGAATGACCTGTTTAGGCCTTGTACTGTCTTAAAGTTCTAACATAGGAGTTTAGTTTTTAAACTTGGCCTTTAGCAGCACATATTTAAAACCACACTAAAGAAGTTTCAGTTTTGGTCGATTTTGGCGGCCAGTTGTAGAGACAAAAGCGGTAGAGTTTTGCCTGAAGAAAACTGCATTTCACATGAGGACTCGCGTATAGCTGATCTCCCGGTCGTCTGCAGTTGGATTGAAGTACATTTCTGTTTCCAGTGGCTGTGTGAAGGATAAATAGCGATGAGGTAATGAACTAAATTGTGGCAGAATAATGTCATATGATGATGTTGAAAATACGGAACTGGGGACGTAATGTATGCCGTACAATCGTATTTGTAGTTGTTTTGTGTGGCACGGTTCTTACCACCCTCCTCATGTTGCTTAATGCCGCTTAAAGTGATACAGACACCCCGGATCATTACAGAGGTGTCATTCAACGAGCTGTAAGGCAACATATAATCAGTTATGAAAATATTTTATAAAGTTTGAAAAGTTACTTAGTGTTGCTTTAAAATTCAATTTAAATGTTGTAAGATGGATATACATAGTATTTTTAAAAGTTACACAACACATTTTTTTTACATTTTTTAATAAATACAAATCTTAAAAGTTTGATTTCCCCATTTTGTCAGTACTCTGTAACTTTCCCTGTCGTTAGTCTTATGGGATATATTTCTATAAATTCTGAACATCTATAGACTAAAGCTTTTGCACACTCTTCTTTGCAAGATAGCTCGAACCGATACAGATTGAATGTAAATCATTAGTGTACATAGTTTTTCAAATGCTGCCAAAGAGGGACTTTGACTGGCGCATTTTAACAAAATAATATTCTTCGATCCATACTATTCCATTGTAATTATGACTGTATGTTTAGGGTTGGTAAAATGTTGGAAAGTGCACCACGAGCCCCATCAACTCTGACTACCTCTACTTCTCTAGCTGAAAAATTACTCTGCCACCACCCTCTTTAACTTTAGGCATGATTTCCTAAGAGTGTTGTGCAATCTCAGTCACATTATATGAATGGGATTGTGCATTCAGAAAAGGCTCGGATTAAGATTTCAATTTGTAAAAAAGCTTTCTTCATTTACATGTTTGCTGTGTGCCATGTGACATGTTGAATGTTTGTGATGTTATTTTATACACTAACCCTGTTAAAAGCTACAATTTTTTTCATAATTTTTTTTCTCTAATAAAACCTCAGTGCACTAAAGATAGAAAGTTATTGGATTTAGTCTGGGGGAATCAGAGTAAGAACTTGGGGTGTGTGCAGGGGTCTAAATACAAGTACACACACACACATATATACTTGCTTTATTTAAAAATAATAATAATAAAAAAATATATAGCTCTTTTAGTTAATAACAATGCAAAATTGGTCTATTACTAAAATCCCAATCAAATACAACATTTCTCATAAAATAAAAATGTTAAAAATTATTTTGAGTGTAATTTTGTTTATGCAAGGCAACGTAGTGTTTTGTCTATACTTTCAAATTTTAAACTTTGACTCAAGGTTTAGAAAATAGCACATCTCATTAATAAATGATAAAGCACATTATAAGGCTTGAATGGCCCATTACCTACAGATGTATATTTGGATCAGGTTTATCACCATCACCTCTTTTCCTGTTCGCTGACCCATAATGGACTGTTCATCATCATCACCACTTCCCGATCACTTCTGCCCCCCAAAACAGTGCCTGTGGAACTCACTGGGATGGAAAAACAATTCATTAAAAGGCAATGTTGCACATATGAGCTTTGTCTGTTTTCTATGGTGCAAATAAATCTCAGAGAGCAGAGATGAGGTTTAATGCAGTCATACAAGATGCTTTGAGTAATCCATAACTCTTAAACTATGGGTTTCAGACTCCTGTCAAGGAAGGTCAGTGCTTTGAAACATTTAGATGCATTTCTGCTTCAGTACACCTGAAATAGTGGCATAATTAAGAAGACACTGTAGAACTCGGTAGAACTACTTTGATTCAGGTGTGCTTAACCATGCACACAACTAGACACTGGCCCTCAAAGGCTGCAGTTTGACACCCCTGTCTTTAACCATCTATAACCTACACTGACTCAATTCTTGTTATGCCACAGGGAGATGGTGCCTTCTGTAGCATTTAGTACACTCATTCCCTAGGCCAGTTGAGTGCACAACGGATGGTGAGAGGAAGCAAAAGGATATCATGTACAGTATAAGAAGGACATGCAATCTCAACACAGTGAAGCAGAAGACCAGAATTTTTAACCAATAACTATCTGTCCTTTTTTATTTACTAAGGTCATCTTGAAAACATATTTGCTTACCAAAGTTTATTAGAGTTTTTGCTGTGACTACCAAAATTGTCAAGGTAAAAATAGTTGCATGCACAATAAAAAAAGAAAAGAAAACAAAACAAACTTGTATTTTTTAAAGACAAATTACATCTTTAGCTAAAGGGACTCAATGTCCTACAGTTTTAGGAACCTCACCCCCTTTGAGTATCCATGTATTAAACACAGAGGTATTTGACAGGTTTCCAGAAACACTTAAACTACATGTTTGTTATTTCTTGGCACTTGATATAGAAACCAATACCATTCAGAGCTAAAATAATCTACAATAAAAAAATCCAGTACTGTAGGAGAGGATCACAGGGTTTGCTGAAATCCAAACTCACTAAAAGTTGGTGCAATAATAAAAATAATAAAAGTAATAAAAATAATAATAATAATAATAATAATAATAATAATTTGGATGCAGTTGACATAGGGTGTCTGTGCACAGTCTGCAAAGCATTGCTTGCCCACCTCCAGAAAAACATCATTCTCCGTCTGTTTACTTGTTCGTGTAACACTGTGTACTGATGTTAAGACAACAGCATTGTTTTACTCAAATAAGGTTTAATTTTTTCCAACATGCCTGAAATATTCCCATTAGTACAAATACTCTCCCCCTATGTCTTCACACCTACAATAAATAATTCCTATGAGTTCAGAGCAATTATGCACTTGTTCAACCTGTTAATACACCCAGGAATCTCAAAGATTCAGTTTCTCACTTATTACTTTTTCTGCAATATTTCTTAAGGATGACTGTTAGGAGATAATCACACTCAGCAGGCCCTGAAGACCCCTGATGCCTGAGATGCCTCTGCAGACGAGCCAGTGACAGCTGGCACCCTTACTGAGAGAACTGAAGAGTTGAACAAACAACTGTGATGGGGCTGATTGTTTACCTTCATAATCTAGTCAAGATGTCAAAATTGTAATTTTTCCGGAAACATTTCTTTATTAGTGATTAAAACCCCCAAATAATTCTAGATCATATCATATCAATTTTTTTATGTCCTTATACCAGTTTGAGAACAAAAATAATATTAATTTACTGGTAATAAAGATAATATTTGCATATTATATGTGCTATTATAGATTATAGAATTATACATTATGTATAACAGCTTGTACATTTTTGTGGAGAATGTCGTGGGACACACAATGTATTTAAGTAATTGTCAACTGGTGGCATCCAGTTCACTAATATGATAAACATATACGAACATGAACAGAATCTATTGCAAAAGGGTTAAAATGACAGTGTTTTACCCAAGCCTCCATTTAGACCCAGCTAAGACACTTCAACACAGCTGGATAAGGAGATTTTCCGGAGTTTGGCTAAATGCAGTGTCCCTGGTTATCTCAGCAAAAGTTTAAGTTCTAAAGATTTACTTTGCTCTGTTTATTGCCATGGGGGGGGGGGGGGGAATTAAGTTCCCTAACTGTCAATGGTGGATTGTTCCACACTAGACAAGAGGTGCACCATGTATTGCAGGAGTTAAATGTAGGTGGGCAAGAGGCAGATTAGGTAGTAAACTAAAGGTATGAGGAAAAACAACTAACAATAAAAAACTGTCCAGGTAAGCAAACTTAAATTAGATCACACAGACTTGGAAATATGGATTAAAGCAGGATAGTAATAAACTGAGCTGAAAAGCAGCACATATATATATTTTTAATTACTGTCAGTAAGAAATAGCTAATTTATTGTTTAACTTTATAACTGAAGTTGAAAAATGTATGTTTTCTTCCACAAGTTCCTCGAAATAGTTTACTGGACATTTGGCCCAATTTTTTTGACAGAACTGGTGTTACTGAGAGAGGTTTGTAAACTGAATTACTTGCGCACACCTTTTCAGAACTGTTCACAAATCTGGTAAAGCTCTAACACCACACCTTTTTGATTGTTACTAGAAAGCATTGACTTAATTATTTAAGCCACCCTGTGTCTGATTTGCTTATAAAAAATGTCTATTTAAGAGTCAAAGACCTACATAGATGCTGAAACAATTTTACAGCACTCAAGTGTCCCCTACCTAACTTTCTGGCTGATATTTTGAGATTTAACTTCAATGTTTCTATATAATGTTATTTTTTTCATGGTGTCATTTATTTAATGAAGCAAACAATTCCCTCCTGCAGCAACATGCTCTCACAATTTATCCTCTCACCCCCAAACTTCCCAGCCTGTATTGAATTATAATACCTGCAAGCTTACCACATTGTTTCCAAATGCAGTTATGGACTTTATAGCCATAGGTTGGATTTTGGTTTATCAGACTACAGGAACAGTTTTCAATAATGAAGGTCTTGGTCCCTGTTGCAGTCAGTTATGTCTACACCATTTCCTGTGGTACCGAACCCAGGAAAGAAAGGTACGGCTTTTAGGATACTGAGACCACACATTGGAAACAATGTTATAAGCGCTAAAGTCGGTGTTAGACAACTCAAAAGCTTTAATTTGTATTTGTCCTTCTGGTCTAATTTACCTAATTTAAGAAATTAGATTATCTCTTTAGCAATTTAGAAGAATACTCATATAAAAAAAGCATATTTATTTCTCCAACACCTTAAGGTGTAGTTCATTAAATGTTTACAATGTAGTTGACATATTTCAGATTTCCCTCATCAGTTTGTTTTGTGTTTCTTCTCTAGCATAGTTTTTGTTTTGTCAGTCAGCATGCGGTTTAAAGGTTGGCTGCCGCTCAAATATATCATTGATTCCTAATCCCTTAAGTCATATTATTTGGAAATGAATGGTGAGAAGCAATGGCTTCTCCTAGGGTTATTTTTAATGTTGAATCTCCTAATCTGTAAATTTTAAACATTCCAGCTGATGATGATCAGTTGATCAAGAGTGTTTCATTATCAGGACTTTGCAGCTACTTTCCCTCTTAAACTCTATGGAAGTAACAACAAGAGTCTTCACACTCAATCTAGCTCACATTTAATCAGGTCTCCTTCTTCAAACGTGTCTCACTAAGGTTAACACTAAATGCATGCAGATGTGGCAAACTGGTGAAGAAAAACAGAGACGGAGAAACAGAGACGTTGAGCTGACACGTAACAGCCTCTTTTTCTTATTGGAGGCTTGGACTGCTGCATTTTTTTACTACTTCGGCCCTATCAGTCACACTTGGATGAAGCCTGAGGGGAACTGAATGGAGGAGATTGGCCCTGAGTGGAGATCTGGAAGTTCCCTTGGCAGTCATGGGACTGCAGAGTAATTCCATGTAAAGCAAGGGGTTCAGTTTCTCTGTGGATGGACGTGAAATGATAATGAAGAGGGATGAGATGAATCTGATACACATGAGAGGAAAAATATCACACCCACATACAATATACTCAACACTGGCCTTGTGGATCTTATTTCAGAATGCCTGCTCCTAATACATATTATTCTGTGTGGTGCCACTTCTGTAGCCTTTTCACTTTTTAAAATGCTTTGGAAAGAAAATAGTGTAACTTAAAATGAGAATCAGAGATATTCACTTCCGTATATGAAAAACTTCCATAATGAGCAAGACATCCTCACTGTTCCCAAGCCGAGGGTAGTGGACTGTATTTGGTAAATTATCTGTAAGGTACATACTATATTAGTCTTCCATTTCAAAATGTCTTCAGCCAGTCCCAGTTTTGTGGGAGAAGTGTCAATGGGATGATTCGACAAGGCTTTCTAAGCACCAAACTAGGCACTTTTAATGGAGGGAGTAAGTCATCTAAAAACTGCTGTGTCTTTTAAAATATGCAGTGATGAATCTCACATACAGTAAGAGCACTCACATTTTTTTTCCTCTTTGCAAATAAATAAAACATACAGCTGACCTATTTTGATGCGTTTTACGTTGACAGCTTTAATAAGCAGTTGTAAAATAATAAGTGTAATTTTCAGTTTTGCTATATTTTATGTTAAGTGTTAAACAGGTGCATCGCTGAAAAAAAAACAACCTACAAAGGCTATTTTTTAGTATAATTGAAAGCAGGGAGAAAAATACATTTGCCATTAGTTTCCCAGCCATGTGCTAAATGAGAAATGAATGATGGCTTATGTCCAAATTACAAAAGAAGCCATGAAAAATAGTCTTTAGTTGTCAGCTGCAGATACATGTCTTTAAAATACATTATGAGTTATTTGTTTGCTTAAAAATAATTTAGCTTTAAAGAATGCATAAATAGCCCTTTTCTCTGTTTTATTTATCCAATGAAGATGTGTGGCTGGGGTTGTCAAATCACAGTTGATTTACATAACACAAGGGGTGCCTTGGCACCAGAGCGTGGAAAAGCAAAAGAGAGGAGGGCGGACGCCGCCTTTCAGGTCCTCCAGCATGCATGACGCTTATTTAATGTGCACCTGTTTGTGTCTGTGTGAAAGAGATTCAATGTAATTACATCTGTCAGATATTAATGAAACATAAATATGCTGCACAAAAGATAAGATGACAATTAATTCACACTCATGTACGCAATGCAACAGCAAACAACAGAGGTACATGCAAAGTCTTGCAGAAGAATTCATACCCTCGGTCATTTTCATATTTGTCACTTTACATTACACTAGTTTCAATGTATATTAAAGGGGTTTTACATGGCAAATCTGGTGCTTATCTTCAGCTGTAATTAGATAAAAGGCAGAGCACAACATATCCATTATAGAAGCTTAAAATATCTCAAAAAGAATATTTCAATCCACTGGAAAGAGTATTGTACAACTGTGAACCTATCAATGCTGAATGCCCATTTAAAAAGATAGAAGAGCGTTGATCAAAATAGCATCTAAAAGAGAACTGAAACAATACTAAAAAAGGTGTTTTACTACAAATCAGATAAGGAATACAGCAAACACCTGAAAATAATTTTTTTTTATATATAGATCGATGATAATGGCAGAATCATGTTGTTGGGATGCCTCTCAAGCAATAGCAAGAAAATAGTCGGTCTGATTTGAGGATGTATAAAGCTAAATACAGAGGATTCCTGAAAGAAAATCACACTAAAACATCATCCATAGAATTAGAAGGCTTTTTAGGTCAAACCATATTACCCAGACAAAATCCTTCTCCCTATGCAGATAAGTATAGTTGTTCTGGCAATGACATGTACAATAACGAAAGTAACGTTTAGTACATATTTGCAGGAAGATGTAGACAAAAAAAACCTCAAACTAAAACATTGAAGATTAAGGTTTAGAATATGACAAATGTGAACATTTTTAAAAGGTATCTAATATTTTGTACAATACAAAGATTAGGAGATGTTAAACCCTCAACTTCTCCACGACTAAAAGTATTATATTAATGATTTCTACTTAGAAGACTTAGCAAACCTTGAAAAAAGGCTTATCATTTACAACAGTTTGGTTAAAGGGTCAAGGTAAGGGTTCTTCTTAGATGAAAACATATTCCATTTTGAGCTCACTGCTCTACATCATTACACCTAATTTAATAGGTGCAAAAAACTGTTTCAGAACCTTCATTAGATTTCAAATGATTGTGAGTATTTAAAATTATTGTAGTGCAGGCGTAATCACGCATTAAAGAGCAATAAAGAGTAGGATCAGAAGTGTTTACAGATAGTTTTTCTCACTTTTGTGGTTTGCTCTAACTGGGCCTAAATTTAATTAATAGCTCAAAAATACCCTTCAGACTGTGTCATAAGCATGATAGATTGTACAGATTTAGTAGAAAATTATTGTAAACATTGATGACGGTAGCAAAGTAAACATTAATATCTATGACTGATGTCAACAATTTCTAAGTCTGCATTACTCTTATTAGAGACTAATTTTCAATGTTTAACGTGCATTGATATTTTCATTATTTGACTGAAACAAAGAATTTAATCATCAGAAGACCAACAGTTGTATTTGTGATAGTCTTCAACTTGCAGAACCTTTACAAAGAACACCTCAGGTAAAATGTTTTGAATAAAACACTTATAACAACTGCATATAGAAACAATAAGCCCATTTCTGTACTGTTTTATTTTAAAATTGATATCTGTATTATTTTAAATATGTTTCTTAAAAATTAAGTGACCCCTTTAGTAATAGCGCCAATAAGGACAAACATCTTTCATGATGGTCTTAACAGGAAGGATGACTATAAAAATCTAATTTCGCTTTGCCTTTAAAAAGCTAAAAAAGAAAAGCTGGCTTTCCTGAGCCTGAAGCTTGTAAAATCAATCACCAAGATTCGCATCACTTCCACACAGTTCTCTTGTAGGGCCTGGTTAAGCTCATGTTAACTTTATTCACGGATCTCTCACTTGTACACAGCAGCCAAGAGGCCCACGCTGACCTCATGATTCAAACAGTAGGAATTTGCAGTGGTGTTTGTTAGTTCCTTAAAGTAAATAGGACACAAAACAGATACGCCACATGTAATGCTGAAAGTGCAGAAACGAATTTAATTTATTAAATTATCTCAGTTTAGTGGATAACTCTAATGTAGAATACATGTGCCTTACCTAAATATGTGAAGCAAATAGACTTTTACTTATCACAATGGATTGAAAGGAATTTTTCTAGAGTCTTGTTTTGTGCATAGAATGGCCATTTTACCAGTATTCTTCATATGTCCTGTGGTGTAAAGCAAATTCTAAATCGAGGTGTCTAAATCAGCATGGTAATAAAGGTTTTTAACTGAATTACGTAGCTACTTTGGTTTGGTGCAACAATAGTTGCTAAATATTTCTTAAAACTAAACTAAAAAGTCCCCACTTGAGTTTTGGTCAGAATTCAGTAAATACCACAAAATACAGCGTTGAAAAAATTCTAATGTGACTGGAGGGATAAGTTTTCACATAAAAATAGGAATTAATCATGTAATTAAATGTTTTTCCACCCCTTCTACTAAAGATTTTCAGGGCAGCAGCTTTTTTTGCGTCATGTTCCTACAAATAATAAAAAGCTCTCTGTCATAGAAGAAAAATGTAAATATTGGAAATACACGGTATCACACAATATTCACGTAATTAACTCAAAATACCTTCAAGTGTTTACTGAGCTACAAAAAGGTATCTAAGGGTGGGTCATTAGGCTAAACACTGAAAAGGAAGACTCCTGCCTGTGTTGCAGGAATGTCCTTTTGTCTTGTTTTGTTTTTCAGGCAATAGGCATTCGGGCAACGTCTTAATATTCCGGGTATGGTTTTAATGAGGAAGTAACATTTAGTCATGTTTTTTTTTCATTTTTCAGATATGCCTCTAGAACAATGCATTTGGAAAAACATTGTTTTTACCACTAAAATGTAATTTCACAATTATGTAAGATAGGATCTCTCCAGATTTTTCAACGGTCCACTTCCAATCTCAGAAAATCCCACACTGACAACTTCAATGATTTCTCCAGAGCACCAGGATGTTGTGTGAAAGAAAAGGCCTCATCGTGGGAGGTGTGGACTTGCTAAGACTATGAATAATCATGTAGTCATGTGTCAGTCTTCCAGTTTTTTCATGCGGGTTGAGTTCCCAGTACATTTGGATCAGCCTCCTTTACTTCAGGATTACAGTTTTGCTGCATCGTTCCTTTGCAAATTAATTGCAAAATTTTATTAAAGATGTTTTCTAACTATGTATCCCTTAGAATAACTTAGAGTCTGCCATTTTACAGATCAATTAATCACCGGAGGTAACACAAACAGCATGGCTGGACTACAGCCTTTTTTTGGACAGACATTTCCACACATAAACACCACACAAGCAAGAAAATATTTTAATATTACACAATCCCTGACTCAGCCTACATACAAGATAAGGTAAACAAGTGTCCTCCCTCCAGACATCCGTGTCTACTAATCAATGAACAATGTGCAAAACTTCATGCTGCTCTGTTACTGTTAGGAATGCTGGTGGGATGGAATTTAAAGAAACAGGGCATATGAAGGGCAAATGAATCTCTAAAACCTGAAATGAATCCAGGTTTTCAGCATTGAATAGAAGACACATCAACAACTACGGAGTCACCGAGTCCTTGTGCAATTTATGTTTTAATGACTTTGTATAAACAATGAGGTTAAAAATATCTTGTTCTCTATTGGCAGAAGCAATGAAAGAGCAAATAAATACCTGAATGCATTTTTTCCCTCTGGCTGTTCTGTAAATTACTTTTTATCTTCTTTAACTACACCACTGCAGCTGGCTTTACCATAGGTCTTAAACATGCATCATTTAAATGATTTCAGCTTCAGTGTGGTCTATACTCTCGTAGAAAAGTTTTTGCTGCTTACAGATTTTCTGTAATTGCTTTTTTGTTGCATTATAAATACTTAAGACAATAACCCAAAGAAAAAACAAACAAAAAAATAAGTTAGCCTTATCAAATACGATAAATAATTATTTTACTTTAGTAAATAACTATCTAAACTATTCTGTTAAGCATTGTTACCCCCATTGAGAGAGAATTTGTCCAACTCTTTGTAGAGTTGTTTTGATTCAGGCATCCAAGAAGGGCTTTAAGAAAATAGGTCACAACACAGCATTTCAATAAGTGCTGTGCTTTAACTAGGCCTATCCATACCTTTTTTTGTGAGACATTCCGACTTGGCCCCCACACTTTCCTGCTGCACAATCTAAGTACCATTGGCCTTAAGGTGACAAATTGTGAGCAAAAGATTCTCAATACACAGAGTTCATCAATTGTTCAGAGGATATTCTAAAGCAGCAAAACAACTCTGGCCCATTCTAATATTAACACATTTTCCTGAATGATTGTTAAATCCATCCTAAATGTTTTACTTTAGTTGTGTTATTTTAAAAAAAAAATATTTTCCTATCGCCTTTTTGTGTGTGTATGTGCGTACGTGCGTGCGTGCGTGTGTGTGTGTAAAATGACACTCACGAGTGTCATGTTATTGCTCAGTAACTTTACTATTGTTAACTTATTACCATTGAGTTTAACTAAGATAAATTGGACTGGCAGTGCTTTCCATGGTTTTCCTTGTTGTTTTGTGAGAACTCCAGATAAGGTTAAAAAGTTTTTCCATTTGTGGATAATGGCTTACATTATTTTTCACTGGGGTACCAAACCTCTACTTGACCCTTGCTTGACAGATAAACAGGGAGGAGTAATTATGACACAAGTTATTTTATTTTTCATGTTGTCACACAGATTCTACTTTAGTGATCAATCAGTAACTTGGTCTGACTGTGTTAATTGAAATTTAACCAGGCTGCCTTCATCTGATCTTTTTTTAAATCTATTGTTTTATATATAATCTTTAACATTTAGTGTCAACAGAGCAAAAAACGAAGAAATCGGTAGGAAGACAATCAATATGATCACTTTGCAATGTCAAGGGAAAAAAAAGTTTTAATTAATAACTGCCTTTGCTCTCAACTTTGGTAAACCACTTGAGATTGGCAAAGCAACTGTTGTACAACAAAAGCAATGCATCTCATGTTTAGTGTGAAGCCTAGATTTCCTCCCCCAGAGATTGGCTTCTCCTTGGTGACTGTCTGGTCCAATTTAAGGTAGTGCTGATCGCTTGTAAAATTCCAGCTCCTGGAGCGCTGGATGCTTAAGCATTCATCATCTTCTTCATTTCTGGAGGGTGCAAGCTGAGCCTATATGTAAGTTTATGGCAGTGGTTATTTCTCCTGTTCTGCACTAAGATTTTACCTAGGGTCCCAGCACCACTGTGATTCCTCACAAGGCAGAGTCAGGTAAAAAAGAGATTAATGATCCCAATTCTATTCTTCTCACTGTTCAATCGTCCATTTTATATCTATTCATCTTTAGTATGTGACTGTCTCAGCATGAGTATGTCAAACTTTTATTGGAATTCACTTCAGCATTAATATGTGATGCACCATGAGAGAAGTAGTAACAAGATGCTAGAGCAGAAATGGAAATAGTAAACTAGGAAAAACGCTCAACTTATTGGTTATGTTTAACTTCAAGAAGAAACCCCTCCATGCTTTAAATTGCAGTTAACAGGTTTTAAAATGGTAAACGTTTTGTGTGAACTCAGCTTGCGTTTACACAGTATCTCTGCTGCCTTGGGCATTGAGGTTCAACAGCTGTTTAACATACCAGGCTTTATTTGGCTATTCGCACGCTTTTGTTATTGGTTATCAGTCAATAAGGTAAAATATACATGGCTATTTTAAATTGCCACCAAATTACCCTCTCCCATGCTAGTAATGGGTTAAACAAAGAGACTCTAGGTACATTGCAGATAAGTTTTGCTTTCTAAGAAAAGAGAACAGAGCACTTTGTGTGGCACAAACTTTTCATTAGCGAACATTTTATGTCTAATCAGTATCTGATGTTGTGAAATGCTCTTTTGTAACAAAGCACACAAAAGTACCACAAAATAACAATAATCTACTTGATAGTCTGTTAAGCAGCATAAGTACAGTGGTAGCAAACAAGGTTAGGTGGTAAACAACTTTGTGTAGATTGTGCTGATTCTGCAACTACACGCATAAATGACTTTATCACTTTTCCTGAGGGAGAGACAAGCTAATAGAATAATTGGATCCCCCTGTCCTGTTTGAATTCTCACTTGTGCCATTTGTTGTTCTAATGGACTAATTGACTTCATCAAGGACATCTTTGGACCCATTTTGTAAGGCTTCACTTATGATACAATAAAGAAAAAAAAAAAAAAAAAATGTCTGCTCTGCCAGTTTGGTCTCTGTGTGGTTGTAAACTCTGACACAGTAATCCACAAACATCCCACCCATAAAAAAGAACACAACCCTTGAGGTGTCCCATCAAAATTGTATGTTTTTCATTTGTCATTTACTTTATGTCAGACCTTTAACTTGAGATGGAAGGAAGAGTTGCTTGTTTCTTTTGTTGACAATGCTAAACATCGCAGCAAGGACACCCTAAACCAATGTACAATTTGATTGTTGTTGTCCTCCAAGGTCTGACTGTGGATACTGTCAAAGGCATAATACATTACAAAACCACATACCAGGTCCCATATAAGCACCATGGCCAACATTTCCTCTGAATGAGAAACAGTCTACAGTCTTGTCCTTGTTGGGAATTCAGGGACTATCTCTTATCTATTGGCTTGTGTTTTTCCCCAGTCATAAGTGTGTCATAAAGATTGCATCTGAACTATCAATCTTTTGCTATATGTATTCACTGCATGTGAGTTGGTATTAGTCATGCTGTGGAGACCTAAATATTACTGGACAATGACTCAAAGGGGACTTGCCTTCTTGTTGGTTACAAAACAATGGTCTCCAAAACTGAAATGCATGAATTAATCTAAAGGAATACACTATTTAGAGGTTTAATAATATTTTGCTTAAGGTCTATGTTGATTGTCAACAGATTATTTCAGTTTCTAACATCATGCTCCAAATACTTTTAATATAAAGTCAGAATTCATCTGATTTTATCACATTAATAATTTAACTGGACAATTCTAAACGTTAAGCGTTACTGACAGCTTTGTCCTCTTGCTTTCACTCTGAACTGAACAAAAAGTAAATTAGACTGATCTAGTGCAAAAGTTATAGCCTATTTTAAATGGATGAAGGACTTTCTAATGAAGTTCATGGAGCAAAGTTAATTAGGGGTTTCATGCTGAGGGAAGTGTGAAGAAAGCCTAAAACAGAGAGAAACAAATGATACGAACCACAGAACCGCAAACAGGTTTCAAGGGGATAAGTCTGAGGTTTCTCTGTCAATAGTGGCTCACACAAACAGGTGTGGCTCACGCAGGGAGAAAATGTTGGATTGATCATCAGTTCCCCACGATTTCTATCTGAAATGCTTCAGAGTGTCTGTATTGGTCTGTAACCATTCTGTCAGTTTTTTGCTGTAGCAATTCAAATGTGTGAATTCAAATGTGTGCATCTGATTCATTGTGTTTTTAAGGAAAAAACAAAAAACCTGGCTACTTTAATGAAGAATAAAGTTTTCGAGATTAAGTTAAAACAAAGACTCGAAAATTTTCATTTAGTCACAACTTTTGTTTAATTATTTATGCTGACATGATGTTGTCTTTGTTCTTAGTACGCAAACCAAAGAAAATCCGGCCACTCCTATAATAACCTTTATTTCGTGGTCTGATTGAAATGAGGCAATTATGTTACATTAAAGCACAGATGTTTTATGATGATGTTAGATAAACTACTTTGATAGATTAGACTACATTTTGTCAGAGGAAATCCTTAACAATCTGTTTTTAAATTACTTTTAAATGCTTTGATTTGCAAATGGGTTTCTTTCTTTAAAAACAAGTGTATGCAGATGCTGTCTACTATTAAAGAAAGGGTGAACATTACCTTAGCTTAAAAGTCATTTCACTATTTTCTTACAAAGTTTCATCATATTACAAAACAATACAGGGTATTTACCGGTCACTAAGATCTGCCAGATCTGGCAGTTTCATAAATTAATAAATATATAACAACATATTAGCTTCAACTACATATTTCACTGACTAAGTCTGAAAAAGAAATGACAACTTTCTAAATCTTGAACTTAACTAAAAGCTGTAATTGAGGCATGAACAAATGCACCTCATGATTTTTGCTGATGCATTTACTGCTTCTCAAAGATGATAAACGATATGGCTTACGAATAAAAAAGTATTAACTGTAAGTGTCACAACAATAAAAAAGTTTTTAACACTTGTGAACAGTGCACAATATGTCTTTATAACCTTAGGTCCAATCAATCAAAAAAACAATCCGATGCTACAATGATTTGCAAATATATTCATATTCCTATAACATTTTGGTCTTTTTTTTACATGTAAAAACCAAAACTTTTCAGGCTCATTCAGATTGAAGGGATGATAACTCTGCTCCGTGCGTTTTTGTGATGGTCTATCACAAAAATTGCATTAAGATGCATGAAACATAACAAGAGGCAAAAAAGTTAGAAGCCAGAATCGTTTTCATCATCAATATTATGCCAAGGAAGATGGATAGTCACATGAGCAATTTGTTTTTCTTATCTCATCAGTACTATTTCATGCTTGGTGGCAGTTTGGCATGGCTATTCTGTGTCGTAGTTTGTTCCAACATGATAGTTGTGGAATCAGTGTGCATAACACTGGCAGGAAATTAAAAAGTATGAAATAATTTCAAGATATGCTGTCTTGGTGAGTCAAGTAGAGCAGTACTAAATGACCTTCGTACTGACATTCAATCAGCAGAGAGGGGGCGTTTGGGTGAGAATAAGCCGCTTGAACGACTGTGCTAAAAGGGGTCAAAAAGTCCAACGCAATTGATCAATAAATGCGAGCGAGCATATACAGGATACATGCCCAACATTCTCAAACACACAGTCGCTCCAAAGGAAATGTCACTGTACATTACAAATGTGCCCTCTCTGCTTCTCAAATCGCAACAAGCAAAAATATGTGTAGTCTTGTCAAGACAATCAACAAATCTTAACCCTATATTTTGGTTACATTATCTTTTACAGTCAGAACCGTCATGCCATCCAGCACCTCAACAATGGCATCATTTTTTTGCATTTCTCTCAATGGAACTTACAACAAAGACGTCTCACTAATAAGAAGAGTTCTCAGGAGAAAAGCTTGGAGGAAAGCTACCTAATAAAAAAAATAAATAAATAAAAAATAAATATATATATATAGATATATCTATATATATATATATATAGATATATAGAGAGAGAGAGAGAGACAGAGACAGAGAGACCTATAGGGAACTCTCTCTCTCTCTCTCTCTCTCTCTCTATATATATATATATATATAGATAGATAGATAGATAGATAGATAGATAGATAGATAGATAGATAGAGAGAGACAGACAGATAGGGAACTTAGGCTTTGTATAATTTGATAAGTCATATGTATTTACCAGTTTAAATAGATAATGTCTTTAAATTTGACTGTAATGGCTGTGCTGTGGATGTGTAGGGCTAGCAGGTAACCACATATGGAAGCCTTAAGTTCACAACGTGGCTGTCGTGGATTCAACTCCTGGACCTGATGACATTTGCCGCAGATGGTGGTACATTTCGCCCTCTGAAAGATTAGTTTCTTACTTGTACATGATATACATATCAATAAAGCTGGAAATTGTTCTGAAATTGAATTTCTCTTTGGGATAAATAGAGTATTTTTGATTTTATTTGATTAATTGAAATCCTTTTTAATTCACAAAAATCCAGTAGTTGGCAAGATATGTATCATTTATGAAAAGAATTCAGTCGCCTGCATCAAGGTAAGAAAAGAATTCAGTCGCTTGCGTAAAGGAAAGGGAGCTGGTCCTGACAGCCTCAGCCCCCGGGTGCTGAGGGGATGTGCCACCCAGCTGTGTGGGATCTTCCATCACATCTTCACCTTGAGCCTGAGCCAGAGGGTCGTTCCCGACCGGTGGAAAACTTCATGTCTGGTTCCTGTGCCCAAGAAGAAGACACCTACAACACACAGTGACTACAGGCCGGTTGCCCTGACATCGCATGTCATGAAGTCACTAGAGCGGCTCGTTCTGAAGCACCTGCGTAACATTGTCGGACCTTCACTGGACCCCCTGCAGTTCGCGTACCAGCCCCGGATGGGAGTGGAAGACGCCATCATCTACCTGCTGCACCGAGTCTACTCGCACCTTGAGGAGGCAAGCAGCAAGGTGAGAGTCATGTTCTTCGACTTCTCTAGTGCGTTCGACACCATCCGACCAGCTCTCCTCAGCAACAAACTCCTGGACATGCGGTTGGACGCTCCTCTGGTGGCCTGGATCAACAACTACCTAACAGGCCGCCCACAGTATGTAAGACTGCAACACACCACATCAGACATCATAAGGAGCAGTACGGGGGTCCCACAGGGGACAGTACTGTCTCCGTTCCTGTTCACGCTCTACACCTCTGATTTCAGGTTTTGCTCACAGTCCTGCCACCTGCAGAAGTTCTC
>JAVLVB010000318.1:3145124-3174031 GCA_032876305.1 Orestias chungarensis | reverse complement strand
ACATAGTGGAGGACTACAAATACCTCGGTGTCCACATAGACAATAAACTGGACTGGTCAAAGAACACACACACTGTCTACAAAAAAGGTCAGAGCAGACTGTACTTCCTCAGGAGGCTCAGATCTTTCAACGTCTGCAGGACTATGCTGCAGATGTTCTACCACTCTGTGGTCGCCAGCGCCATCTTCTACGCTGTCGCGTGCTGGGGCAGCAGGCTGAGGACGGCTGACACCAACAGACTCAACAAGCTCATCAGGAGAGCTGGCTCTGTCCGGGGACTGGAACTGGAGTCTGTGGTGCAGGTGTCAGAGAGGAGGATGCTGAGGAAGCTTCTCAGCATCAAGGACAACACCTCCCACCCCCTATATGCCACGCTGACGGCCTGTCAGAGCACCTTCAGCCGGAGACTGAGACCACCGAGAGTCACCACAGAACGCCACAGGAGGTCTTTCTTACCTGTGGCAATCAAACTGTACAATTCCTCTTCCATCTGCAGGAGGGATAAATAGTAGTGTAGTTATTGTTATATGTTGATTCTGTACTGTACTTTGTTGTATGTTAGATGAGTGTGTCATGTTTATTGTTATTTGATACTCTGTAACCCTGGCAAAACAATTTCCTTCGGGATCAATAAAGTCTATCTTATCTTATCTTATCTTATCTTATCTTATTTGCATATGCAAGGCACTTTTTGGTTTCTACAACTGTGCATGAACCCACCCTGTTTTGTTTAACAGATTTATTACAGAAAGTAAACTTGACAAAATAATTTCATAAATATAGAGGATGGTATAATGCTAAAAAGTCAAACATACATCATAAAGGCCGGTGACTTTCACTTCTTGCATATATTGAAAGATGAAGTGCCCAATCTAAGAAAAGACGTGGGTACATAAATTGCTGTGACATAAATGTCAGCAACAGAATGTTACTCCAAACAAAAAATTGAGGTAGAAAATTAAATGCTAGTTGAAGCCTTTATAGTATCCTTTCAGACATTTCAGACTTATAAAACCAGAGCAAAGCTGATCCAGAAACAAGAAAAAAAAGTTTTGTTTACTCTGTGCCTGGTTATGGCTAGCACTAGATGACCTCAAAAGTGCTTATATGAATGAGTGGAAGGATCACAGACAACAGAGCTCACATTACCACACTGCAGAAAGAGATTTAGTAATTTCTGTTGTTTGAACATTTTTTGCACTACTTACCGCAATAAAGAGATAAAATATTAAAAAAAGCCATCACCTTCTATGTAAAACAATACACAAATTTGGTGGAGTACTGAAAGTTGACAAGATATTGAAATTAACCTGGAAATATTGATGTGGCTGAAATAAACTAAAAATGGCTATGTTGGGCAAATTGAGGGACAATGCCTTCAGACAGTAACAGTTATGTCTAGAGTGTACATTTATTGACTAGGTAAAGACATAGTCATAATAAATTTCTGTAGATGTTTCGGTTTATTTTTTATTTTATTATATTTTTACACAGAAACAATAAAAAACTAATACAGTAGTAAAAAGGCAACTGTACAGGAGCCATTAAGAAGAGCCTATTACCATTACAATTTCTAATGAACAAACATTGAAAGAATTGATTTCAATATTAGATTAAACAGCTGATGTTAGATTATTCCAAAGAGGGGGTTCTCTAAACTCAATCGTTTTAACTGAATTGATATGCTGCATGATATTATTCTCCCACTTACTGTAGTGTATTTCCCAGTAAAATGATGCAATAAATGATCTTTTATAAAGACTAGAATTAATTGGCCAGATGGACATAAACAAATCAGGCATTACATTATAACCACCTGCTTAATAGTGTGATAGTCTGGTGGTACCTTCATTGCTGCCAAAACTGCCCAGCCATACCTGTTGAAGATATGTTGAGGTATCCAGAACCAAAATGTTTGCTTTTTAGGCCTTTAAAACGTAAAAAACACAATTATGCCAACATTTTTTTTCTAACATATACCACATATGCTTGATAAGACTTAGATCTGGGAAATAAAGACCCAACTCAGCACCTCAAACTTGTTGTTATGCTTTAGTCTTAGACTTAGACTTGGCATTGCCACTCTCAAACTCTTAGTCTTGAGTTGGCATTGAGTTAGTCCTGACTAAAACATTAAGTAATTCATATAGTTCACTTCAGTGATAAATGGAAAGCAGCAATCATATAAAGTTGAAGAGTTATTTTTTGCATTGACTCTTACTTGAGCCTTTTATGTTTTACAAAGACAATAATCCTTATACATTCTTGAGTTCTCTTTAGCAGGTTAGTATGGGAGTCAGAGTACAGAATATTCCCTCAACAAGGCACCATCCTCAGCCATTTAGTATACTGATGTGTATCATTTTCCTTCTCATTCTTTCTACTTTTCTTTTATCCTAAAGAGAAATGTTCTCCTGAGAAACAATTCAAAAGGAAGGTTTGGGTTGGGGGTGCTGAAGTGGGGGACGTGTAGCTGCAACTACTCAAACATAATCGGCTGCAAAGTGTCCACTGAGATCCACATATAAACAGGAACGCACATATCCCATGCCTGCAACTCCTTCCAGCACAGGGACGGGAGCCATTCTGCTTCATCCCCTGTCTGCCCTTTGCTCCTCTCATTTTCCACCTGTCTCTGATCCTCTGCCTTTTTTACATTTCAATCCACCAGCCTGTTCCTCCTCATCCTGACAGGGGATTGAGCAGACAGACAACGGGAAAGTGGGAGTTGTCCCCGTTGGGTACCAAAGCGATTACTGTTTGAAAGATCCATTCCCTTGCATCATGCCTCTCACAACCTCCTCTGCTCTCATATTACTTTGTGGGAACCCATTTCTGCCTCCTCTGCATGTCTGGTGCCTCTGCACTCTTTTCTTTATCTGTCCTCATCCATTAATCCTTACATTATGACTCCCTGTGTTGTCCCCAATCCAACAAACAAGTAATCCCCTTAATTCACCCATGCAAAGTTGTGTTTGAATTGTCAATATCAAACAGTGATAGAAAACAAACTGTGTCTTTATTGAAAATTCATCTTTTTTCAAAGATTACTTGTGTATCAGTATGTGCAGATTCTCAATTGCAATCTCTGAATGTCGTGTAAACTTGTAAGAGTCCATCCTAGGTTGCATTCCACATATGTTTCAGTTCCTCCTTGCCTTATATGACTGAACGAGTGCTGGATACTCCAGCAGAGCCAGGATATGTGCCCAGTGCTTGAGTGGAAGAACACTAATCCCTCTTCTCAAAGCCTTTTTCAGTAAATACCACTTCTCCAAAGCCACCCATGCCCACCCAACCTGTCCAACTGTAGTGACCACTGTGGTTCTTACAGAGGATATATGGTTCCAGATATCCAAACCCATATATATATATATATATATATACTGGCATTCCTCATTAACAGGAGGCTTCAAACCGGCCAGCTATAGACAGTTTCTCCAAGTTAGCTAAATTATGTATGTAAGAGTTTTCAATGTCCAGTTCAGGCCTGTATCCCAAATATACATCAGTGTGCAACATTTCAATTCAATATTCCCTACCATAAACCACTGGTACCTTGACAAGTATACATACCCGATAACCCTTCCCTATTACGTGACATTACAACCACAAACTTTGAGTAAAATTTATTGTGACCATAGTAAGTGGTGAAGAATTGTAAATATTTTTTAAATAATAACAAAAGCATAGTTTGAATTTATATTTAGCACTTTGTACAATAAAAACTAAACTTTCTCTTGACTTACTGATCTTACAAGTTAGTTTCTACCATCTACCCTTTTTTCATATCTGATTGTCCTTTTTGGGTCATTATGCTTCTGCAAACTCCAACTGGAAGGTAAGTGCACATGTAAAGCAGGTCTTAAGTCTTTACACAGATGCTCAATTTAATATTGGTCTGAACTTTAACTAGAATATTCTGACATATTAACAGCAAACACATTAATGGAGTTTATGAATAGTGATTCTCTTAATAAAATCATCACAATTGAGTTTGATCTCTACAACTCCTTCTGCAATCCAATGTGTCTCTTTGTTTTGTATGTGATTAAGAGGCTCCTTATCTGGTGTATTGTTAATGCAGAGGGCAGTGTCTTTTTCGGGTCGCTGTTTTGCAAAACCCTATTTCATAACCAGAATCCAAATCCTAATTACCAATGTTTTAAAACACAGCTGGTTGCACTGGATTTTATTTAATGATACCAATGTAAGGGGGTCTTGAAAAAAAATGTAAAAACTAGAGAAACCAGGTGTAATTTTGCCTTCAGCTTCATATTTATGGCCTATGTCGTGCTGCTCACATAAAATAAAAATTAAAATAAATTAAGGGCTTAGTTTTATGGCAATATCTATTGTGTATACAATTTTTCAGGGCACTGTTACATCTGAAAGAGAACATTAGATAGCAATCTAACTAATGGAAATGAGTCAAAGATTTCAATGAAGTGTTTCTAAATGGCTTTTCATTTAAGTTTATTGTAGGGTAATTTCTTGAATTCAGCAGGGACAATTATCTCCTTCCAACTGACAGTCCTCTGGGTATAATGTACTTTGAAGAAAGAGGATTACAGCTTAAATTAAAAGATTCAACCAGATGTTTAACAGAAAACATTGGGATAAGCTCTAAATTAATCAGAAGTTTTTCTAACAGACGTTTCTAATGGTTTGTTTAAAAAAAATATCAGTTTAAAAATGAAAGTAGTTCTGACAAAGGCATTATTACCAACTGGGGAACATGGGTGACAACAAAATAGTAAAAAAAAAACACTGTGAAGTCTAATTGAATTCAAAGCCACTGGACGTTTCTCAACAAGCTGAAAAGAATAGTTTGCGACCTGCCATTAGTTAATGTGGTCCATTAAAGTTCTGCCCCTTTTTGCACATTCTTCTCTTTTTGTGCAGTGCAAGGAGTTTATGAAAGCCACCAGCTTTTAAAAAACGGTTTCCTATACCTGTAGGGTTACAAGTGTGTCATTATCTACTTAGCACCCTCCTTCAAAAAACGGTATAAAACAGAAGGTCAGATGCAAGAAAGCGACCAGCCATGTCGTGCGACATTAGGGAAATTCCTCAAAATCATCAACCGTATCTGGCAGCCCAGTGATTTTTCTTCTGTAACAACTGGTTTAGTCTTTTTGGGTTCTGGTGTTGGTGAAAGAGGTGTACGGATGTCATTTTATTGATGTAAACATGATTATGTGTCCTTGTCATGAAGTCTGCCATTTGACCTACACAATCCATTTCTGGCTAAGTCAGCAGCTGTTTTAAATACAATCACATATCTTTCCTACCTTTAATTTTTTTCAATATTTTTATCTGATTTCATTTTTATGCACATAGATACCATTTCAATTTAGTTTTCCACTCATTTCAGAAATTAAATTGTACTGTATTATATTTATCCAGAACATGGAATGAACTATTTCAAGCCTGTCCTGAATATGTCCGTGACTGGTGGTTCTTAAAGTGCTCGCTACAGTCAGCGCTTTGTGAATCTCTCCCAATCTCTTGAACGGGCATTGCTTCAGAATCTTGTCGTGTTTTCAGTTGTTGCTCGTGCATTTCTTTCTACCACACTTTTTCCCTTCACCTTAAAGAACACAGATAAAGCTCATTGTGACCAGCTGGTGTCTCTAGCAATATGCTATTTATTTAGTTATTTTTTGTTCTCGTGAAAAGTGGGACAATGACTGTGTTCTGAACAACTGACAAACAGTCTTAACCAGTATTGTGGAGGTCAGAAAATATTACTCATATAACATGTGTGTTTAATTAATATCGAGTCAATAAAATAAATGATCCCAATTACCAAATTTATTTAAATGTGCCAGTGATTTCTAATGCAAAAAGAAAGTTTAATTATATTCATGAAGAAGATTCAGCATTCTACATGTATATTTGTAATCTCTTGAGCATTTACAGTATGTATTTCATTAACTCGTGTTTTTTTTGTTAAGGTGCATTATATGTTTGAAAGAAATAGCTTCATAATATGGAGGATAAATATCTACCCAATCAACTGCTTTCTAACACCTGCACAAATTATGCCAAACGGTAAATAACAGCTAAATCTTGGAAAACTGTGGATTGAGATTAGATCAAAAAATAGACAGTATGTGCTAACTCAGAATCTCATTCAAAAAAAAAAAAAAAAATCACATCTGAATTTGGTGAGATTTAAACGGCTCTAGTCTGCATATGTCTGGATGTTCCATTAGCTGTCCTCTGTCCCTTAAAGGCTACTGCACATTTAGACTTCTCATGAAATTTTCAGGACATTTGCATGTAAATGAAAGGTGGCTCTAGAGCTGGGTATTTGCTGGATGTAGCATTGCCAGATCCCGAAATGATGCAGACAAGCTGCAGCAGCTGGCCGGGCTCGGTCAGTCTGCTTTGGTCTAGTGGGCGGCCACCAGAGGAGCTCATCCTGTTTGTCTGTCAGCACAGCACAACAAAACAGACTAATGCCACTCAGCCGGTTCCAATATTTTGTCCACAGTCGTTGCTCTGCTAGTGTGTCGGATGCTTCAGTAACAACAGGGAATTTGGAGATTGGAGAAGCATGCTGATAAAGTGTGTTTCTTACTGGCACTAAACCACATAGCACTTTGATCCATTTTTACTCATCTAACCCAACACAGAGATTCGAAAAACAGAGGCTTTGTCAAGCTGTCAGCTGTTGGAGGATATACAGTGACTGAGCGCTGTCTTTTTCCTCTTCAAAGCGGGTCATCCCACACGGAAAAAGAAATGTTATTTTCTGACAGAGATATGTCATAAGCTTAACTGTCCAGTGTAACTGTCAGAAAAAAACTAATGAGCATCGGATCTATCAGATCTCATTTTTCACCTTTCACCTTATACATCCACAAAGTTTTGTTCCACCAGCCAGAGCAAAAGTGTGTACCTCAGAAAGTAACAACAGGAGGTATTCCACTCCCTATCCTGTTCCTTTCTCCTCTCTGATGGAGGCGAATGTCCTTGAAGAACTGTTAGAGTATTGCAGACAGAAGTAGAAATAAATGATCTGAAATATGCTTTGTAGGTGCTGTTCACGCACAGTAAAAAGATTTTGTCTTTATGAAACAGAATGTTAAAAATAATGCAGAACACCTGTGTATTTTTCTGTACGCTCTATGGGTGAATGGACCATTTTAATGATAAAATCTTTTGCATTATTAGTTTTTGCTGAGTTAAAAGAGGATAGCATCCTAGAGTCTGCTAAGCCTTTGATATTTGGAATGGCTTCTATTAACCTTTTTATTAATTTCACAGGAAAACAACCTGTGTTTCATTGGTTATTTCATCATTACCAGCTTTCAGGTGTACTTGTCTTTGCTTTACCTCTCAGCTAATTCAATTCACATCTTAGTTTGTTTGTCTAACTTCTTATTAATTTTAATTCAAATAAAGATGCCATTTCATTCAGCAGAATGAAGATAGACAAAAGTGGTACCAGTGATAACCAGGGGAGATCAAAATGTTAAATACCCTAGATCACATTTAGATAATAGAAGATATCAATTTAAACAACTTTTGAATTAAACATGTGACACACATCGCAAATGCCTCAAATAACACCCTCAGCTAAGATTTTAAAATAATTTTAAGTTTGCTTTAGTAGTGATCTAGCTAACCACCACGTGTAAATCAGATTACTCAACTCTGATTACTTTCTCAACTTTAAATTACTCTTTGTTCCACAAGTAATTCTCTAAATTCTTACCCATTATTTAGCAAGAGATGGTATACATTGAAAGGATTGCATATCTCAGTGGTTTACTTACAGTATGTTTCTTGAGATTTAAAAATAAAACAAGTTTAAAGATTGAAATATTAAAAAGGCTTCAAGCATTGTCGTTTCATTAAGTGCATGTTTGTCTCCTACATATATGTTGAAGAAACAATAAGAAAGCTATGATTTAATGTGATAAAGTGGTTTCATAAAAAAGAAACGCAATTTGATATTATTTCATTTCAGCTGTATTCTTGTTTCATGTCGGTAAAACAATAAACAAATAAATAAGAATATTATGATCTGAAATTAAACTAAATCTCTCTGAAGTTGAAATAACCAAACATTAACAACTGTGGGAGAAATTAAATTTTTTTCTGTTCAGTAAAATTGCACTAATGAAGTGTAATAACATCAATTAACATCACTGCTGAGAAGGAAATTAGGGAACTGGGGATAGACCAGGATATCCAAGTTTTGGACAGTAAAGGTAAGAGGCTTAAATCAAATATTTTAAAAAAGGGTTTGAAAACATAGTTTCCACTCCATTGCATTGCTAAGAAGGTCAATTTGAGGATGGTAACAAATTATCGGCTTTAATGATTTATTTTCCTAATCTGATGCAGATCATTAGGCTGGGGTTCCTTGAACAACCTGAACAAGGCAAGCATGAAAAAGCATCCCTAACATTAAAGCATCAAAATTCAACCATCTTCAGTACCTTTTAATTATACATAAAAGTCATGAGAATAAATGCGAAAAATAAATAAATTGTACAACTTTAGTGATAAACGACTTACTATTGCTTTCCTTCTTAGCTTTTCACTTAGGCCCTTTTTACATACACTGAACAGTAGGGTTAAAGACTAAAAATGTACTGGTGAATCAATTTTCTTATTAACAGTGAGTGATCGGGATGGGTATGTGAGAACAGGTGGCAGGCTTCGGGATAAAATCATCTTAGGCACAATGCAGTCAATTAGCAAGTAAAACAAACTCACATATGGAAGATGCATGCCTCCCTACAGAGAACATTTTGCATGTTTGTTGATGATGCTTTAACGCGTGACACGATATAAATGAACTCTGCTTACTGGGGCAGCTAGACCAAGTGATTAAGAGGTTATTCGGAAAGTCAAGAAGATTGGTTGATGTTACCCATCTGTGATAGCTGAAGTGTTAAAAGTATTGCCGGTTGCATGAAAGCTTACGTGTCTGTTATATGTCCACATCTGTGCTTGCATGCACTTTATTCTGCAAGGTTGGAATCATGAGAGACAGCTCATTACACATCCTTGCAGTAGACAGACGCAATAAAGAGGCATGCAGCTGACAAAAAAAAAACATGAATCATGTTCCACAGCAGAGGAAAAATGTTAAACAGACATAATGATGCATAGATAACACAGAAACTTGTAACAGTATCTTTTTACATTTTGTCATGTTGAAATCAAATTAAATTTATGTTAAATTTATAATCTATGAGATAGAAAAATATATAAATATAAAAATTTGATGTCCAATTCCCCCCAAGAAGGATGATCCCATCGCCATGTTTCATAGTGGGAATAAGGTGCTTCCTACAATACATGCCTTCTACTAGTATGTGTAAGAACTAATTATTTATTTAGGTGTCTTATAAAACTCATTTTTATACACTGATAATAAAAAAAATAAATACAAAAATAAAAGTAATCCTCAAACAATTTTAAATAAATCATAGTTCAAATATCTATTACAGATTAAGTTTAACACCAGATTTGTGTAAAAGTAAAAATCGAGAAGAATGATAGTAGAGCTGTCATGTTTAAATAAAATAAATGTTTGGCTTATCTTACGGCAGCATAATCTTTTAAACACAACGAGCAATCAAGTGCCTTTTAACAAAATAATTACTATTATTATCTTTTATCCAGCTAATGAAGGATTGGAAGGGTTGGGGACTGGAAGGACTGTCAGAAGGAAGGATTGTGAAAGCAACACAAAAACAGGAGGATTTTGTTCTTTTTGGGGGGGTTTTCTGCCTCACTAATTAGACAGAGTGAGCATAATCTCCATGACAGGATGCCCATAGAGTAACAGGTGTAAAGAGGTGGCATGGAAAAGAGAAAGGAGGATAAAGCCCAATACCAACATGTGGCTGAACACCGAAGAAGCACAATAAAGCTACGAGGTAAACAGAGTATAAGACAGCTAACAGAAAGGTCTGTTCCCAGCTGCATGCAAAGTTTGTTTTAGCTGAGACAATATGGGACACCATGACACACTCTACTTTAAATGCTCTTTTCTAAATCACGGATTGACTCACAGAATAAAGTCTCTGAACAATTTAAACCTTTCAACTTTTTTAAGGCTAGTGCAATCACACATTTTCTTATATGATCCTAATTCTTGCAGGGTCACAAGTGTTCCCTATTTGTCACCAAAGTATTAATCCCTTTTAATCTCATCAATTCAACCAAATTAACTTCATTTATATTTTGCACAATGCAAAACACGCTGTCTCAAGTCAGTTGACACTAAAAAAACTCACACATTCTAACTGATCTTATGAAACAGTACAATAAATCCAGTTTATTATGTAATTTAGTTGAAAGGTTTTCTGTCAAAGACAACAACAGATTAGATTGGGACTTGCAATACTGAATCCCCCTACATTAAAAAAGAAAAAGACACTGAGGACACTCACTGCGGCCTCATAATGAGCATGTATGTGGCCAAAGTGGAGAGAAACCCCTCTCCTTTGTGTGAACCCACATCTGTTGAAGCTGCTGTTACATGTGAATTTCCCCAATGTGGGACAAAAATGGATTTATTGTCTATTTGTATTTTTTTGTATTCTATTAAGAGGAAAAATCGCGAAACAGAACCTAGGTTACAGCATGGAAGATTTCATCATTTTGAGTATGCTATAGCCACAAACTTTCCTGTATTTTATAGGGATTTTACGAATTAGTGAATAATAAAGGATGAAAAGGAGTTTTGTTGTTTTCCTTTTCTTTTTTATCAAAATCTTTAGAGTCTGATGGCCGAAAGTACGCCATTAAAAGAGAAACACATGTTTTAAATTAAATTTAGGCATTATGAAATCTACATAGTAATTTCTCTGAGAATAAAATCTCACACATTTTCAACTATCTTCAGATTTGTAGTAGAAACTTCAAAGTGATTAGTTGACCTTAATGCCCTAGAGATTAGACACAGTGGTGCAAATAATTGAAACATTTAATTTTCTTGTTTTAAAAAGAGAAAACTAATTACCCCTTCAGACAACACTTTTTAATGACTTTGCATTCTCTTACATACAATCTTTCAGATACCTCAATAGACATAGCCACAACATTTGAAACAATATATTTGCCTATGTATGTATCAATGAATGGGTCTGGATATAAAATTGAATGACTGTGGTGAAGTTTAAAAACTCCTATTCACCCTCAGCTATGTGACTCTTTTAATAAACCTTCTGAGATTATTAGTAAAAGCAAACAAAAACAAAAAGTAACATATTTGCTTAGATGTAAAACCTGATATTGTGCATAATCTTAAATGTCTTAGGCAGAGACCAAATGTCTTCTGTGTCCGAACGAAGAAGTGCAAAAGCCTAAAATTCAAACAGTGAGAATAATCCATACAGTGCTAGATTTTACATCTTTATTTTACATCATTCTTTTGTTTTTAGATATTCCATAATTCTAAATGTATTATATTTTCCTGATATGTATAATGAGATCAAAAACTTTCTTTTTGATATCTCATAGGTTTGACTCCACTCCAAATAGTTAGTCTGAAACAAGTATTGGGATAGTCATGGTATGCAGTATGTAGTATGGAAATGCAAACAATCATTCATATATACGCAAAATCAAAAACATGTTTCATATAATATAAATTCTAAAGCAGTTACTGTGATGGCAAAATTTTGCACAGAACCATTCTGAGCATGAATAAAAATTTATTTTGATGTATTTAAACTGTAAGGATGAATGAACATACAAAAAACATCTTGAATTAATCTAAAAACAGACGTTATCACTAATCCTCATGCAATATATGTAGAAAAAAACTTTTTTAAAGAGCATTTAAAGATGCAGAAGACCCAAACACTGTTTGCCGACATCAAGGTTGAGATATACTGTAATTCCTAATGTATATTTGACAACTCATATTATCAGAGTTTATTCAAAATGGGGACTTTTAGCTTTTTTCCACTAAAGCTGTTGTTGGCAAGTCTCTTTCTCATTTTTAAACCCCAAACACTGTCCTTACCTAATGTAGAAGAGACTGCAGGATGTGTAAATTTAACAAAATGTGTGTTAGAGAAAACTTATAACAAACTTAAAACCTGTGTATTAATCGCCTGTATTTTTGAATGTATTGTATTCAAGTTGTTTGGGCAGCAAAGAATTGTTCATATGTATTAATTCAGGTCACAAAGACACCAACACCGGTTTATGCATACTTATGTGCTTAAATGAAAATGTTCTTGTAAATGAACTGAGATTTAAAAAAAATGTAAAAAAATGATGTAAGTTTGTTCTGTATGTGCTTTGCAAATGATCTACATCTGGAGAGGAATCAGTTACCTAAGACATGAAATTATCATAGCTGTATATTCTATGTCAGTAATATTGTGCAAATATTTTATTGAATAAACAACCTTGCCAGTCGGCCTTTAAGTGTTTTTTCTAGCTTAAATTTCACCCTACTGTTAAAATAGGAAAAACATACAAAAGCTCTGTATTTGCTTTAGTTTTATTGCTGGTTTAATTTTTCAGTTAGTTTCTTCCTTCAGGCTTTAAGAATAGATTTTTTCTGAAACTGATCCACTATTATTAGTCAAGGCTACTAATGAGTGAAGTTGAGGGCATAACCGAAGAGGATTCCCAAAAAGAGGTCTATTTTATTAAACAACAGTTTTATTACCTGAAATATGCAGAAATAAATTATTTAAAATACTTTGTTTTTGTAAAGCATGAAAATACATTTAATTATTTAATGTCTAATGCCAAAGGAGACTCTTGCACAGATGTTTCAGCTTTGTTCGTCGACTGCTTACTGAGATCTAAGGCAGGTATCTTTATCAAATATTGAGCAATGTTTCAAATGGAACCGTCAAAATGTGAATTAGAATTGCTCACTTGAAAGTGAGAATCCATCAACACATCTGTCCACAAACAGAGATTCATTCTTGAAACCTTCTTCAATGTTTCAGTTTTAAAATGTATTATTAATATTATTTATCTTCCATCTTCTAAAACGTTACTCATGTGTGTGCATAGTGCTTATACAAAGCAGAAATTATGGAAAACATATGAAGTTTGACCTCTTTTATGAGGTTTGTTTTTAAAAGCAAAACTTTCTTTGACCATCACATTTGTCTTTCTTAGAGAAACCAGGTTATATCTATTTCATTTCCAGTGTTCATTTTTCTTTTCTTTTTTAGAAAATATTTCTGAATAAAAGAGCATCAGGAAGAACACGGTATAACACGGGAAAATTTGAAGGACTTTTAAGTTTTAAAACATGATTTCAAGCTTTGTTGTTCGCATCAGCAGTCTGGGGTTGTTCTAATCTGATAAAGACATTACCCGAAATACTTGCAGCTGTAATTATGACTATTTATGCCATGGTTATGCAAAAGAAAACACTTTTCATGGAGTCTCAATTGTAAAGTGGTAATATCAAACTTTTGTTTGTCTACCACATAAAACATATGAAAATCTACATTTGTCACAAATTTGAAAACCTTTAGTTTGATTAATGACTTTTTTATTTTTTGAAAAACTTTATCTAAACCAATGTGAATAATTGACTACATTGACTTTTTTTTTTCAAGAAAGAGCCGTGTTGCACTTTCTTATGATCAAAGTCTTTAAATATGGTAGACTAGAACCTGAGTGGAATTCCAACTTTGAGCCAAAAAACCAACACAGTTGATTTAGAATGTGTCACATTGGGAAACATTAATTTAGGACTTGCATCACTTTAACTACAAAGTCACAATTACCAGACAAGAAATAATGACAGATCAGCCTGTACTTGGGAGCGACAACAATCCACTTTAATACGGAACCCTGTGCAGACTGCAACACATGTTCTTTAATGAGGGAAGCAATTAGGTTGTGTTTCTCAGGGTCCATGTGTGTGAGATTGTTAATTTCAATTACAGGATACATTAGTATCCACCTTAGCAGTCCTCCCTCTGTGGGGAAATCTTAGCAACTTCAACTATATTCAGGAGCAAAACTAAATTTAGAACAACTACATAGGTAAGGCTGCAATTAGGAGCAGCGGATATTGAGCTTGAAATGTGGAAAAACAGCCTTTGCAAATAACATGTGATCTTTCTGAGCGTTCGCCCGTTGCTGAAGGGAAGGGGCGCTTGTGTTTTCTGCATAATGGAGACCTTAACGTTAATGGAGTTGATTCATTTTTTCAAATTTGTCTTTAACTAGTACTAAAATTTTGCCTACCAGGTGTGGAAAGGAAGTCATGGTAGTGCCGAGCATTGCTCCTCTTATAAACAAAAATAGAAGATCTGAGCCACAATGCATCTGATCAGACACCATCAGGTATATCTCAGTTTAAAGCAAATTCCAATTTGCACAGACAATTACCGTTCTTTATCAACACTTTCTTGAAGTAGATATGTGGGAAGCCACCTGCTTCTATCAGGTACTTCTTTCAGTTTGGGGCCGTCAGATTAATAAAGCAATTAAAGTCTGTTTTGATTACGGTTATTGACTGCTATGAATTGTGACTGTCATTGAAAAAACAGGAATAATTCATCCCAGGGGAGTTTTGGGTTATTTACAAATCTGAGTCGCATTGAGGATTGTCAAATTTCCAATGAGGTAATCAAATGGTCTTTTGAACATTGGCAACCTTCACCATTTCCTCTGTTTGTTGTCTGAATGCTTTTATGTTGTCTATTAAATTGAGTTTGATTTTCAAACTAAAATGTCAATAAAAATCCACATGTCGGTGATCAGTTTCCTCCAAATTTATCAGAACTTATGGAAAGAGTTATGTAAAAATCATATTTATAACTTAATAATTTTGTATATATAAATTATATTAAACATATATATGTAAAATTTCTTTTTAATACTTTTATTCTGTTTGGGAAATTTTGATAAAATATCAGGCTCTTAAAATGGATAATTTTCCTATTTCGTTTTAACTTTTAATATCAATCATCATGTTGAGAAAGTACTAACTAATAACAACAGTTAAGCTTAAAATTATTTGAACATGACATTTTAAGTGTAAAGTATTCTTTTATGTAAACCAGTTTATTTTAACTGGAATTATTGTTAATGTTTAGAAGCTGTTTGTCCAAATCGCCGACCTGTTTCTGATATAGAATCTGCCGAGCAATTTAAGGTTAAAGTGATCAGAAGACGGCGTCCCAACATTCAACACCTCTTTCATCAAATGACTGGTTTAAATACATACAGAAAACTGTTTAACAATTAGAAAAAAGGTTTAATTACTGTAATGGCCCAAAGGCTGTTTCCATTGAATATTGAGAAACCTATGAATAATCTTACATGCAATTTTCTAAATAAAAAGATGACATTTGTACTAACCTAAACATGCCCAAATCAATAATAAGAGAAAGTATTAGAACATTTCTAATAACTGGAATTGATAAAAGAGGCTGGATGATGACTCAAGTCCCTTTTGCCTGCACACAAACACTGAACAGGATGATAGGTGAATTGAAGCAAAGTTCAGTCTGATTATGCTGAAATAAAATATTTGATTATTTTAAGGCTTACACACCTCTAAAATGTATCTATAAAAATGGTCCATGCTGTATTACAGCCAAAGTTTACATATTTATGCAAAATAATGTTACAAAGACAAGTAGTTAAAATGGTTCTCATTTTCTCTGAAAAAATGTCAAAAAATAATGACTACAAATAAAGATACACTCGTTGGGTGTAATCTTCACTTGATTTAGGTGTTATATTTGGAAATACATAAACACAAACAATGTAGTTATCAAAGGCCGGTGATGATAATATGATTTTATCAGAATCAAGCAGTAAGGGTTTAGTCCAATTGGACAGCCTGCATGATTATCAGTTACAAAGGCAATATTAATCTGTAAAAGCTGTCAGAAAATATTTGGTTTGCTCTGCATAAGAGCACCACCGTTCCAATAAATGGCTCAACTAATCTTTAGTGTAATGCCATTATTATTGGTGACACGGTGTCAGCTCAGAAGCTATAACATGGCACATCACAGAGTCATTTCGTGTTTATATTTCACAAATGGTTGAAGAGAGGCGGGTTTGATACAAAAAAAAAAAGGAAAACAAAATTAATCTAACAAGCTTTGCTTGTTATGTACGTGCTTGGTCTCCAGCTGAATGGCAATGACGAGGCATTTGTTTCCTGCTATATACACTCCATTGTGAATGATGAATATGTGAGCACACTGCAAAACAAAGGCAAATGGAGGAATTAATTCAATGAAAAGAACAGCCTGCACTCCCAGATAAGCCATACGGCTTCATGGCTGAGGCAGGAAATGTGACGAGGTTTGCTGAGCTGGATGAATTTGGTTGCTGGGTCTGCGTGTGACAATCAGCCCATTCAGTGTCCAGTCTGTCAGTCTTGTAGCACAAGCCAGAGTTTCTTGCAACATTAATTCAGGATCTCCTTGGCAAAGTGTTTTGGCTGCTTTCTCAGCATATGGACATCTTAAATGCCAGGAGAAACAGAGGTCAGGGAGCAAATGCAAAACCTCCAAGAAAATTTAAAATAGCAATATTTACACACATCCATAATGTATGGATATAACAAAATTACTAAAGGGGTGATAAAGTGACCCTTTCCTCAATGCAAGATGTATCTGGTAGGGGCATCTAAATATAAGCTTATCCATGTCTAATTATACCAACATAGGGTAAGATCAGAGAAGGAATCTGTCTTAAGGTCCGCATTTATCTGGATTTACAGCTGGGGATGCAAGCCATTCGGAGCCCAGTAGGTGGGAACCTAAAAGTCTGGCTCTATAGCAAAGCCAATCAGTTGTCAGTGAAGCCAAAGGAAGCAGAGAGCCAAGCAGAGTGCTACAAACAGCATGGGCCTACAGCGAGACGTCTGTGTAAAGGGAAGGTGATAAAGATAGATGGTCATCAGTCTACATGCCTCAGAGTGAAAGTTAGGACGAAAACTGCAGAAAGATTGCAAAGTCTGCAAGATGTTTAAGTATAGCAATCAGACTTTACCATGAATAGGGTTGTGTCATAGGGTTGTTGCTTTTTGTCTTTAAATGAAAGTTCATACTGTAATCCAGAAAGTGTGGGAACTAAACTCTTAAGAGAACACAGTGACCTGAATGTATTCATGTCCTTTCAGTTGTTCTAAATTTTGCTGCATTATAGCCACAGGCATGTATTTACTTAAGGTTCTATATGATAGACTAACAAAGTAGCAAAGTAGTGTTGATTGAATTTTTTTAATAATAAACATGGAGACATATCTATCCATAGGTTAGGTGCCAGAATTTTGTACCGATTACGGATGGATTCATGATTGGAACTTAACTAATCTGGACTAATAGAAGACTTTCAAGAAGAAAGCTCTCATCAAAAGAAACACCTTGGAAATCTACAAACTATTTTTGTGACAAAGCAATAATGTTGAAGCAGATGGTCTGATAGAAAGACTCCTTACAAAAAATATTTATTTGAAGTGAAAAAAATGCACCGCACATCCTGAAAACATGATCCCCTTATTGACAATTCTAGTCGGAGTATCATATTGTAGGGATCCCTTCCTGTAGCAGGACAGGTAAAGCTAGTCAGGAGTGAAGGGATGATGGACAGAACTAAATATGCGGCAATCAACCTGGGAAGACCTGGATGAATTAGAATCTAGACCAGTGTAAAGACTAAGAACCTTTGGAAAGACTTGTAAATAGATTGGGCACATAAAGACTGAGAGGCTTCCCATCCAGCCACACTGAACTTGATGTATTGTATTAAAAGTATTGGGCAAAACCTTGATGACATGCACCATAAGAGTGGCTCTAATTGCTGTCAAAATTAGTTTTATAAAGTGTTAACTGAAAGGCGGTTGATGAGAAATAGACACCATACTTCTAAAATTGTTTCATATTTAAGATTGTTGATGTATCCATATCAAGATGTTGCGCTACTTCCTAATTACCAATTTTTTTTTTTAATTCTGAAATTAAATTAAATTTAAATATATTGTTTTAATGTACAGAACTTCAAGACGGTTCAAGGAACATAAATTATTTTGAAATAATTTGCTATATTTTTAAGGGAGCACAGATACATCCAAATAAACTATGCATGTATAGATGAACAAATCTAGTGACATTTTTCTGAATCAAGAACTGTGACAAGAACAAAAAAAAATTATATGCAAGTAAGTTGAATTGAAATTACTTTAACTAATAACTGCCTGAATTTGATTCCACTTTGTGCTCCATGAAGGGATTTAGAATGCTAAATGTGACTTAAAATGTACTACATATGACAATGATCGAGATTTGAAAACTGTATGCTTTCAATAAAGATAGAAAACAATTTGTTGAAAAGAACACATAAATACCCTGGAAATGGAGAGCTTCAGTTCCAACAAAATACACTTGATTCGTTTCAAAAGGAAATTAAATGTTGCCGTAACCCATATTATTAAAATCCTTCAAAGATTTATTGTAGATGTTGAAGTTGGTGGGCAGGGTACTCTTGAGAATGTCTGTATTCCTACAGATATGAAGATGCCTTTGAAGACATTCTGTTGTTGTAGAACAGTCTGATGAGAAGGAACCTCAGAATTTTCCATAATTTTCTTCATTTTATTAATAATCCTAGCTTGCAATTTCCAAAGAGCCCACATCATCCAACTTGTTAGCAATGTAGTAGTGATTGATCGACGGAAGAGATGGTTTGAACTTCCTCCTTCTCTCCCTGTCCTGTTTGCTTCAACAGATTCACGGATCTATGGTGCCTCCTTTTTAACTCTTTTGGGACTTTCTGGTTGCAGATACAATATAATTTATGCTTTTGTTATGTTAATCAGCTGCTCCAGTTTTGAAGCAAAAAGTTGACATTGGTTATGAACCATAAGAAATGACCAAAAGTAAGAAGGTACCAGCAAAAATTCTACTAGCTGTACACTGTCCAAAGATGGGGGGAATATTTGTATAAAGAAAGAGTAACGTTGCTGCCTCTTAAGCAGTGCAACTCCAGGATTATGAGTGAATTTAGTTGATCAGTAAGCAAAAAAGGTTAACATGTTATGCTTGTTACAGTGCACAGGAACTACATAACAACAAAAAACAGATACAATTATACAAGTATTACAAAATAACCCAGACCTTGGGTGTTTGGGTTGGACACACACAAAAAAAAGAATCTGTCTAGGTACAAAATCCATTATATACTCTCCTTTTAAGCCCTTTTTCCTTTGTCATGTAACTGCTTCAGCCATATGTAGACATACCAAATGACAGCATTTTGCTACATTAGCAAATCAGAAAATAAATTCTAAACACTTCAAGCTTGCAAGGCAATGCTTAATTTTATTTCAAGCTGTGGGCACGTGAGCTGAATTTCCCTCATGCTCTTTCTTGACTTTCTGCCATTTTTAAACATTCACTTTTCCAGAAAGCTGACTGGGCATTTACTTACTGCTACATTTCCCTACTAAGATGTCTTAGAGCTATAAAAATGTACACCTGGCATCTGCAGGTAGCGTCAACAAGACAGGAAGCTAATTGTTCAGCACTTTCCTCAAAAGGTCAGCAACTATTATTTATTTGGTAAACTTCATAATTTGTCTAAGACATTTGACTAATATCGGCCTAGCTTTTTTGTCAATATTGGCATAAAAACATAAAACCTAATATTTAACATTTTGGTTGTATATCCTTGTTATTTAGGTTCCTCATCATTATTATTAAATAAGAAAAATGAACAGGGTTAAAATTGCTGAAACAAAAGCAAGTCACTTCAATTGTTTTGTTTATTTTTAATCTGTTCTTACAAGCAACCCTAATAATATCCATAATATCATATAATGCATTCACTAATGATACTAATATTCACTACAATAACCTTGCACGTTACAAAATATACTCCCAAAAGAAATAAGTTGACTATGAAGAGCATTAAACTGTGAACAGTTTTGCCTCCTCTGACTGTCTTGGTCTGCACTTTTACAAGTCCATTACAGGGACTTAAAGGAACCACGGTTCCCCTGACTTGATCCCAGAGGAGAGTTTTAAACATTCAATATTTTCACAACCTGCTGACAACCGAGGTTTTTGAGTGCTTGTTTAAATTCATAAAAGGAAACCCAAACTTTATCTTACCTTAATTTTTATAGGTATTTAAATGTGTTCCTGATTATCTGTGGTGGGGCAAAAATAAAGTTTTAGTGAAAATTAAATTGTTATATTGGGATATAGAGTCTGAGTCTATAGTTCAGCTCTTTCATTCTAGTTTGATTTTATTATTGCAACACTAGCTACAAATAAATTAAAGGTTTGCTTCTTTGTAGAGCAATTTTTTTCTTCTTCAAAGTAACCTCCAAAGCTGCAATGTATGGAATGTTCTGTTTAGATGAGTTTGTAAATTAGGTACAATTTTTTATTTTTTAAGACTGTACATTTTGATTTAATCTAGTTTCCAACAATACTTGGCTTGTGTGTGTTTCAGTTTTATATAAAAGCAGTAAGATTCGGAGAACTGAATACTAAAGATGAAAACTATAAGAACACAACAATCCATCCTTTTTCCTCATAACAAAACTCCCAGAAATTCGGATGTTATTAAATATAATCCACCAGGAATAAACTAAAATGTCTCCTTATGCTGTCTACCTACGTCCATCTTTGACATCTCTAATATACTCCGTTACAACAACACTACTAAGATTTGTATAAATGTTTACAGTGTCTTTATGCTGCAAATGTCAGACTGCAGTAGGCTTCTTTCCTTTTAGTTACCATTGTTTCTTCTGTCTTGCTTTTACTATAGTTTCTACTTTACATAGTATGGAAACTTTTTAATGTAACTACATGTTGTTTTGTTAATTGATTAGATGATCATAAAAACAAACATTTTCAATATAAATTATGCTTTTCATAATCATAAATTTGTAATGCCAATTTTTGTCTGTGTTTTAAACGAAGGTTTTATATGAAATAATTATGTTTATAGTTTTTTTGTAACTTTCTTTTTTGCAAGCTACTTCTTATGTCTTATTATTTTTAAAGCTACCGTAGTTGTTAGGTTGTCCAAATGTATATTAAGGTCCACAGAGGAAAAAATTCAAGTGTGAATCTGAAGGTTTTCTCAAGATATAAGTCTATTTGTACAGTTTTTACTTTTTTCTTCCATTTGATCTGTTTTACTACTCATACTTTAATTTAGATCTCTCCATTGTAGGGTAAAAAAATGTCTACTAAATTGCAATCAAATGCCAAAAAAAAAGATTTGACAAATGTGGAAAAACCTAATACATACACAAAACCTACAGAAGCAGTTCATAGTCACTGTAAGGCTGAAAATCTACAATATATGAAAGTAAATAAGAGCTAGCGATCCAAGCCCCTGTGGCTCTTTGTTCATGTCTACTGTAAGAGTCTTAACAACAAAACAAATCTAGTTCCCCCTCTGGAATATTTGATCAAGTGCAATAGCTCACCCTATCCTGTATTTAGCATTGCAACATTAATGCCCCAGTGTTTTACTTCCTCTCTTATTTTAATTTCAAGTTTATAGGTACATTTAAGCATGTAGCCCAAGTAGTTAGGATTACTTTTAGTGATTGGAAAAACTATAAAGACATTGCTGTAATGTTTTTTTTTTGTCATTGTAAGAGATTTATTTTAAAAAAAAATACATGAACTTTCAACACCAACTGACCAAAGCCATTTGGGGTAGCAGTGGTAGTAAAACGTGGTAATAATTAGTAACATTGTTCATATGAAAATTTACTATGATACAGAGGTTCTAAAATCAATTATTTAAAAAGAGTATTGCATCAGAAATGTATTAAACTACCCATAACAACATAGTGAGTGGAAGCGCTGGTTGATTCCCATGCAATGTTACATTTATATCAGTTTGACTGCAGAAAGCACATTGTACTGTCAGTGTGACAAAATGTGTAAAAATATGCAAATTGTTCTTTTTTTTAACTTTCTCTTAAAAAGTTGTGTCTGCAATTCAGCCAGGTTAGATAATTGGTTATCTGTTGGGCTAAAATGAAAAATAAAAATTCTCACTTGAATTGTTTAAGTAAATCAGTATTATTTTTTTAAAAACAAGCATGTAGTCCGAATGAATAATGTTTTTTTTTCTTTTGTAAACTTTTTTTTAATATGATCCAACAAATGTGATGTACTACCTACGTACTACTGTGAAGATTGTTAAAGAACAATTGAGAATGCCTTTTTGTATGTATCTTTCCTCTGATCTACTTTCCATTAAAACAACACAAGACGTTATAAAATTATTAATATTTGTCTTTAGCATTTGTACACTTTTGTTTTAAACAATTCAAAGCAATTTTCTTTGTGAAGTGTGCAACACCCCACTGTTGAGTGCATGAATCACAAAAAAACTATGTATAGCATCAAAATATCTTAAGACTGAATAGCCAGAACATTTTTTTTCATATGACACAATCCTTATTTAAGCTCAATTTACGGAAAAAAATCATCCTAACTTATTCATATTTGCATAGAATTAAAATATGCAACAGATTTATCTAGATGCTGTGTTTTGGCATTTTAAAATAGTAACTGACTGATTGGCTTAATGGGAGGGATAAAAGGTCACTGTCTCACATTGCTCATCACAGGATTAGACGTCTGTTTATGGTTCCCGCTGTTAAGACCAAATCTTGTACATATTAACATCCCCTTTTCTTTCTTCTCTCACTAAGAGTGCTGCATATTTCACAACACAGGAGGCCACAACATTTACTGTCAGCATTTGCTTCATACTGACCTCGGTGAGTACCTTAAAGATAGTGAACATCTCAATGAACACCTTTATGAGAGTGATAAGAGAAACAGAGTACCCTTTAAGACACACTCTGAAACATAAATCAAATCAAGATTTTTCACAAAACCACAGCGCATGGCGCAGACGGCATCGCATCATTTATCACTCCATACATTTACAGTTTTGTGATGACTTTAAGCTCCCTTACATCACTTTATCTCTGTGTTTTACCCTGGGCAGTCAGCTGTATTAATTTTATCTTCAGTGCCAAGCCTGCCCATCAGGACAGCATGTTACAATGCATGAATAGCTAAAACAGCCCCATTTCTTTTTCAATGAATAATAACCATGAAGAACAGCTATAATAGGGTAGTTCCTATATATAGCTTTTAGGGTTCAGTGTGACTGTACAAATCAAAAGTGATATAAACTGACTTATGTTTCTCTAGCCATTTATCAAAGAGATTTAACAAGTTAAGTGATTTATGTTCACCACATATACTTTTTTGGGAGGGAGTTACTCCTTTTCCTTTCTCTTTTGGCCACCCTTTGAAATACCCGCATGATTACGTTCACAAAATGTTCGCTTAAAGTTGTTATTATTTACAATAATTTACAAAGCTTTGCCATTCACTCATCTACAGACTCTACAATCCTCTTTGGTTTCTCTATAAAAATGTAAGCAAACCACAGTTTGTTTTATCGTGTTTTTGGCTCAGCACATCCAAAAGTTACATTTTAAGTTTGCAAATAAACGTAATTTGAAGTGGATGTGAAAAAAAAAAACATACAACGATATTATCCTGGAACAGTAACAACTGACCAAAATTTTTTTCAACAATAAATGTGTAAAGATAATTAACAAATTTACACATGGCAAAGTTTTCACTGCATTCATGTGGTCTAATCAATTAAGTGAAGTGGATTCGCCTTTGATAATGCATCTGTGTGTGGGTCAGTGACCACACTTCTACTTGTAGTCAATTAATTAAAGTACTGCGCCCACCTAGCTTTTTCATGCTTGACATTTCATCAAACCATCTTTCCGTTTTTCTCTGCTCTCTCAACCAAGAACTGCTGGTCTCTTAACATCTTTTTCTTTCTGTGTTATTCATCAATACAATTTTTTATATCACAGAAGTTATATTAATCAGTACCTCTCCTTTACAATATCTCAAATTCTTTTCCAAAACCTAGAGTCTGGTATTGCATTGAGTTCAAAATTCTTAAAACATTTTGTCAGATTAAAACCAAACAAAAGTAAGATGTATTGCAATGTTTTAGGCTAGATACACAGTTAATAACAGTAGGATAAAACGTTACTAGCTTGTTGTTTTTCATTACAAGAATTCCCAAAAAATAATAAAAAAATAATAAACTGTGATCAAATGCTGCCAGTAGCTACCTATGTAACAAATAAACTCTACCTGTATACAAAGCAATTTTAATATAAATACATGTGTTCACATGAAAAGCTGTAATTACTGTAACTAGCATATTCAAATGAAGAAGCACACCTGACAGATTGTGTACAAAGTTTAAAGCAAGGTTGGGTTATAAAACGACATATTCCAAGGTTTGGCCATAATGACAACTATCCCATACAAAATCCAGGTTCCATATTACTGCAAGCCTACCAAAATGAGGTGTGCAATATTTGGAGAAGTATTCATGACAATTGTGGTATCTCTGTAGGACTCAAAAAAAGTTCACAAAAAGGTTGGTCAGTGTTGATGCAAAGATGGATAGAGCTAATTACAGGGTAACGTATAAAAATACCTGTAACAGCGATAGACTTATGAATAGGGCAGAATGGGTTGGACTGATCCGCAAGCTGCTTTGTGTTTTTCTGTTATGCAAGAACCTAATAAACTCTATTTAGTTTTAGGGGGTATGAACAGTTTTCCTAAGCACTGTAGGTTGTTTTCATCTCAGGACTAGTAAAATATGCACAAGCGATGTGGTTGATGCATACTGCTAATATTACTTTGTGTTGTCTTTCATTCGTTTCTCCAGATGGCTCTACAGTGCCATAATAAAAAATGGTCCTCTGAAACCTAACGTCTTCAATTGTTCCTAAGTGACTGCCTTCATGCATTTTTCCATAAACACAGTATGGAAAAACAGGATTACTTTAATTTATTATTACTCATTGTGTGGGTTCATGGGTTTTATGCCAAGGAATCTTTGTGCTCAGGTTGGTATAAAATTATTTCATGCATGTAGAATTATACGTGACTGTGTTCAACAACAAAAATAGAGCACTTCCTGTTTGAAATAAAGAGAGAAAGGACAAAGGGCCATGTCATCGTGACCCCTTCACACATTACTTATTAATCGATTGCCAGTACCTAAGATAAAATGCCGTACAAGGTCGAGTAGCTTCACCTCCCTACCTATCACCTACAAACATACACAAAGACAAACACAGAGACAGAAACACAAACACTGGTCCCTCCAGCCTTAGCTTCGAACAGGTCTCTGAAGTACACTATGCTTGTCTTTGTGTTTGATGAAAAACTCAGCACAGGGGCAGCTGTGAGCCTAGATCTCCAGCTATTCACACAAATTCAGAGTGTATTCAGGTTGGTAATATGTGTTTTAAGGTGAAGTAGGAGTGCTGCAGGCAACCAGTTAAATGAATATTCTAATAAGGAAAACATTATAGCATAGACTAAAAATACATGTTTTTGATAAAAGAAAACTAAATATCTTTTTAACACCTGTTTGAAGGTTTGAAATTTAACATTTTCTAAGACTGTATTCCCAATACCTTGGTTGTAATTTGTGCTTATTTTAGCTAGAGTTAATTTTTTGTAGTCTTGTACCAGTCTGTACACTACCAATCTGCACAATGCTGTATTGCTGTTCACACTACGGTCCCTTACTTAATATTTCCTCTTTTCATCTTTTCCAACCATTCTTTGCAAGCCCAAAAAGATAGTTCTGGATGAAAAATTCTATACATCAGCAGCTTTTGAAATAATCAGACCAACAAGGCAGGCACCAACAACCATTGCACTTTCAATTCGTCCCTATCTGAATTTAAAGTATTATGTACCATGTCTACATGCCTAAATGCATTAGGTAACTGCCTGGCTGAGCTGCTACTTCTCTTAACAAGCAATTGAGAGGCTGTACCTAATTAGCTGGCAATTCAGGCCTTAGGCTGGTCAAAGATGGATTGAATCACTCTGCATTTATTTTAGATTGTTTGAAATAAAGCTTAATAATGCAAAACAAAATTAATTTATCAAAAAACAATGCTCATTCAGATTTTATCACATAAACCCAGTGTTATATCATCTTGTTTTGTAACAAAGGGATTTTTAAAAATGTATGTCGTTTTGTACTTTTTCCAGATATGCGGCAACTAACTAAAAAAACATATAAGTCCGAAAACCTGCCATAGTAGACAGGCGTTGATCTGTCATACATAATGATTAAAGGTATAGGAGAGGATCTTTTCAGTAAAAAAATTTCAATGAAAAATCCCATCGAAAATGACAGGCAATCAAAAACGACTGGTGGTGAAAAATAACTGGCTGTCAATGCGGAAATAAAATTTACGTGATGACGTATATCACTAATGTTCCCACCCACCCGACCCGTACAATGCGCGCTCATGTTTGAATTTGCACGTGCACAGATTGTTTTTTAGGAAGTAAAACAGGACCGACAAGATGCATCATTCACCATTGAAGAGAGGTTCTACCCGTACGGCAGCAAAAATGGAGGCTCGCAAGACAAAAACCGTGTTCGAAGTCGCTGAGAAAAAAAGAAAGACTGCTGCAGAGATGAACAAAACACGAGTTTGTCTCGGAGATTACTGCTTTGTGCGGTGGCGGGCATTGGAAGCCGAAAAGGGATTCAAAACCGATCAACTCGTCGTATATTTTCTGCTATTCATGTAATGTGCTTATACCAGCTCATTTAGAAGGATTTGTGTTGATTTGACACAAGTGTTGTAATCGCTACACAGGGTCCGTCAGAAAACGCTAGCTGTGCAGCCTTTATGTGGAATTACTACCCAATGGCGAGATTATTTATCACTGATAATCATTAATTATTGTCAAATGTTCTTGTACAAGCCTTTTCCTAAACAAATAACCTTTTGTTAGCTAATTCATTGCTGTAAAAGCAATCAATTCTGTAATAACACCACTGCAGCGCCAGAGGTTGTGGTCCCATCGATGTAAACAGACTGCATGTGCTGAGGACGTGCGCGCTCCCGATATCAGGAGATATACTGGAGATGAGGTGGCGGATGCGCAGTGTTGCAAAAATGAGAATGAGCTGAAGATCCTCTCCTATACCATTAATGTACCTAACTGTGCACCGGGGACATGACTCAGATAAAAAGAAAAATCATTGTAAAATAGTTATTTGTAAAAACACTATTGCGTCAGTTAAAATTAATTTGGCACACAAGCAGGTTTTTAGTCCTAGCAAAAAATGCTGAGCAGTTAATAACTTCTGGCAATAGGAATTGATTTTCTATAGAAAAAACTAAATGAACTTTTATTTTGTCATTTTATCAGCTTGATTTGCTTTCTGCCTCAACAACAGCTACCGACTAATATTTGCATGTACATCTCGGAAAATGTGTTTTGTTTATTTTACAAACCTTCAAACATACCTTAGAAAGTATTTTAATTTTATTACAAAGCTCCACTTAGTTAGTTGGATGACAACGAATAAAGCTTTTGTCTGAGAAAACATATAGACGTACACATGATGGATAAAACATGAGGTTATGACTGAAAGCTGCAGGCCAGGGGATGAGAGGGCATAAACTGCCACCAAGCAGCTGTTAAGCTCTGCTAAGTGGGTCACCGCATTATCCACCTCCCTTTTTAGCTGCTTCTCTTCGTCACCATCTTATCTCTTTATCATGCAACCCTTTCATCAACATTGACACTGACATAAGTTTCACCAAAAGTGCCACTTCTGTTCTAGGAAACAAGGCTCTACCTTTTCCGTCTCCAATAAAAACCTGATTAAGTTGTTGTGTTAGGAGTGATAAATGTACACATGAATCACTGGAGACTACATGCATAACTTCACACAGACATTGGGATAAATTATTAAAGCAAAGCCCTGTGTTCAAAAGTTTAAGAATATAAAAGTTTATATATTCTTTTAAGTAAACCAAAATAATCCTACACGTATGAAGAAATATGTTGAAGTTAAGATTTCTCGATTTAAAGCATGATCGCAGGGTAAGGGGCAATAAGGACATGGCCTGCTGAGTCATCAGGGTTTCTCTTGAATCGTTGCTGGAGCCGATTTTAGACCCTCAAGGCTCTGGGGCTGCCAGGTTCCCACAACTCGTAAGAGCCGCACTGATGATTTGCAATCCCCTCTACAACCAGCCTAAAGCTTTAATCAGAATCTCAATCCCAGCAGCCCCTGGGGCATGGGCGTGGCAGCGGCCTATTCCCACAGCCGGGTTGCTAGGATACAACGCTGAGATCTAATAAACTGAGCACCTGTGTCTGAACTGCACCTGCTACTCCGAGGGAGGAATTATTAAAATCTGAGCCAGCACCTCTCCTCTAATCTTTCTGTCCTGTTCATCCTTAATTTCTTAAGAACTGGTTTATTCTTTGAAGTCTTTCAAAAGGGTCTGAAGTCAGGCTTTTTCTGTCTCTACCAACAATTACCCTATCCCTTTATCGATACGTTGTGTGATTCTGATCCAACTACGGAGTTATGAATGAATAAATAAGCCAAAAATAATTTACAAGAAATCCTATATCCACCTAAGAGACTTATTTTATTTTTGTCAGTCCCAATTGTTTAAGAGGCTCTTAACACCATACTTAATACAAAAGTATTTTTAAAAGCTTATTTAATTACAGAGGTAAAAATGATCTCCAAAGTATCTTACCCCAGTATAAAAAACTAATTGCACCCTAGACCTAGTTGGAATCAACAGCTCCCATCAAGTATTTGAAACAAGAATCAGTTTCAAGAATCAGTTTATTTATATAGCGCCAATTTACAACAGGTGTCGTCTCAAGGCACTTTACAAAAAATCAATTAAAATCAAGGATACATTCTAACAAATCAATTTGAAAAAGTTTCCAATCTAAGGAACCCCAGCAGATTGCATCGAGTCATTGACTTGCAGCATTCACTCCTCTGGAATCAGC
>JAVLVB010000318.1:3126651-3145024 GCA_032876305.1 Orestias chungarensis | reverse complement strand
TATATCAGATAAAAAATCTGAGATCTGATCTATAAATTCAGAGTAAGGACCTGGTGGACGATACAAAATAACAAACAGAAGTGGTTTAATTCTTTTAGAGGTTGGATGAGGAAGGCTAAGGGTTAAATGTTCAAAAGAACTATAACTATTAGTTGGCCTGGGATTAATTAATAAACCTGATTGGAAAATGCTTCCTACTGACAAGGAGGAACAGCAGGTTCAACACTGTTTCATGTTATATCTGTTAGTAAAAAATTACTTTCTTTGTCGAGTAGGGACTCCCAAAAAGTTTATAAATAGTTTTGTAACCCATTCCTGAGTAATAAATGCCAATGGCTTTATTTCGGTAGCTGGTTTCTTTATTCTACAGTTCAGAAAGTAATTAGGCCTGGGTTTGGTCGGTGGCGCAAAAAGTGGGTGTGCAGTCTATGCAACGCATAGCATTGCACTGGAGGGGACGCCGAAACTCCTAATGGAAAAAAAAGTTTTTTTCTAGTTGGCCTTTTCCATTTTTAATAGCATGAAATGATCAATAACAGAGTAACGGCACTGATTAGGCACCGATATACCTGTTTGGTATTTCGGTGAATATCAGATAGAAACGCCAGTCGCAGATACACATCCACACACTAAGTGTAAGAATGACAGAAATAAAACTTTGGAAATATTAACACAGGAAAGCTAAATTGTCCAATGCTTAGCCATTTGCAATATATTCACTCATATGTATATTTATTATTATTGATTCTTTAATTAAAGATTAGTTGTACAAGTTTATGTGTGTATAAGACAAATTTTTCCAGTGTAACTATTGCCCTTAGACTCAAAAGGGATTGGTGACCCATGTTACCAACCGTTTTGGCAGGGGGACACTTGAGTTTAAATGTCTTATTCAGTATCACTAAAGTGGTGTTGTGATGTATCTGATAAGTCAGATCAGATGCAATGTTCAGTCAGTAACTGTAATCCAACAAGGAGACCATTTAAATTTAAAGATTTGTTTTATTGTGTTTTAACTGCTGTATATTTTAAAGCTACTTAACTCAAAATTAATGTCATCCAGCTGTGAGGATGGAGAGAAAGAAGAGAAGATGACAGAGGAAGAATCAGGACAGACATGGGAAGGCGACAGGTGGGTCTAGTATTAGGTGGTAGTGAAGAAACAGCTACTTAATCCCAAGCAAAAATGTTTAACATTATTTTTAAAAACTGTATTAAGATCTGTAATTTTTACAACTAATATATAATGCTTTTTTTTACCTTATGACTTGGTGGAGAATGCCACAGACAAGGGGTAAAAGAGGCAGACATAAGGAAGAGACAAGTGTTGACATCAGGTAGGAATAATTACATTAGGGAGGCAACAAAAACCTATATACCATGATGGTTTGAATTTCTGATGACCTTTCAAAAACACTGAAGCACAATGAAACCAGTAGTTGTCACAACTCTTAATATGTAACATGTAAAAAATATATATAATATGACTACTGTATTTTCTAATTGCATGACTAATGGAGGAAAGCGGTATGAGACGGTGGCGGCGGCGGGGAGGGAGGTAATAGTAAATAAATAAATATTGTAAAGGGAACATTAAAAACGTTTCCTACGATTATTAATGTGGGTTGCCAGTTTGGATAAGGCTTCCTATCAAGCTATAAGAATGAAGGAAAACATGCTAACAAAATGCCTGAGACCTGCAGCCCATAGGCGGTTCTAAACACAGGCTAACATAAGTGGCTCTTTGGCTCACTTGTACAATTTTACGTCGGTGGGGGTGCCGGTGTGACATGTTTACATCCACCTCAAAAATATGTAGTTGCGCCCCTGGGTTTTGTTGTGAAATCGAACCAAAAAATACTAGGTTACTCAGGGAGGGAATTTTATCATATATAATGTTGCAGGGTTAGTTATTTTTTTCTGTAATAAATTGAACATCTGGACACTGCTTTAAATATTCAAGTTAATCCGGTTAATTACAGAAGTGTGACAAAACAAAAACTAAAGATCCTTGATATGCGCAAACATTTACGAAACTATATGATTTGCTTTGAAATACTACAGTCTGTCTCCTCTTCTTCCTCACTAAAGAATCCTCAGCGAATGAGGAACATACAGAAACAAATGCTCTACTGCAACCAAAGGGAGGAGGGCTCTTTTTTAAGAACAACTGCACACATGACAAAGTGGTACAATTGTAATCCAGCTCAGTGCCTCTGCACCAACTGATGCTCATCAATCCTGACCACAATGGGTGGTAAAAGGGCAAAGTTTAGGAGAAACTCAGCTTTGTTCCAGGGTCACTTCATCTTCAACCTTGCACCAACCTACCACTGAATCTCTGTGAAGTTCTGTGACACTGAGGTGAGATTGTGAAAATGTTAACAATGCTATAGACAAACAACTGATCAGCTACCTCTTTATTGCAACGGAAAAACAATGTTGTATGTTTAACCAAAGAACTTTTGAAATTTTTTATGAGCAACATGACTTGTCAGCCTTGGTTTTCAACATACAGTTGCTGTATATCCTGTGGCATAAAAACTGAGGGTTCCCTTGACATTGGCCAGTTCTGCTTGCCCTTGCTGTGAATAGCATCTATTGAAACAGTTCACCCATTGGCTTGTAAAACAACAAATCAAGAAAGGCATATTGCAGGGGTGATATGTATGTATGTATAGTTTTAATAGCATCAATACCTGCAATAGCTACACAGTACAATATTTTAAATTCCGATACTTTAGATATGCACAAGAAAGGTCATTGAATAAACAAATTTACCAGACATAAATTTTAATTATGTTCCACAGAATATTTTTCAAACATGGGTGAATTTGTTAATACTAAATTGTAAATAGATGGGGTCCACAGTACACCAATCGGCAACATCAAAAATGTTTTGGCAATTGGACAAGCTAAGGATCAAACCACTGCTGTTCAAAAGATCCATATACCACTGAACAACAACGAGTCTAGGTAAAGCCTTTGCTTCTAAAAAGACATATAAAGACACATAATGCAAAATAGATTTTAAGAAATTACAGTCATCAAAGAAGTGATACCATCCAGTTTAAAACATAAGTTTCACTATTCTGTGAAACTCCTAAATGACTCTGGTTTTACATATTTTTACTGTGATTACACTCACAAGGGCAGTTCCATGGACAAAACATGTTGCTATCACCTGTCCTTAATATTAATGCAGTCGTTGGTCTTAAATTACCCAGATAATTATTTCCAAAGTTGACATATTCACTTTTATTGATGCCTTTATGTGTGTGATAATGTTGTCTTTGTATCTAGAGCTATAATGTTTACTTGTTACACTTGCTGTAAATTTACCTCCAAAGTAATCTTGTTTTCCAATTGACTGTCAGAATGTTAAGTGCTGCACTGTGCGGTGCAATCTCTGTTGTCAGGCTTTGACATTCGCACTTGGCTGTGACAGATACTAGAAAGGGCAGATGGAAGAACATTAGAGATCAGGGTTCTGCTACCTCTTTCTTTCCACCCCAAGTGACTGTACAAGCAGCCTTCCCAAGCCTCACACGTCACATGGACATATTACATACTGATGGCAACAGAAGGGCTATGCAGCAGCTATATTGTCTCTGTCTGTAGTAGAGACTGTTCTCTTGAGAATATGAAGCCCTATCCACTCATAATAATGCCGAAAAAGAACTGCAGCGCTCGGGTCCTTATTTCAGTGAGTCAGTGTTGAAAGAAAATATGCACAAAACACCAATATGTGTATTGAAGCCTAAACCAGCATTGGCCTGAATGTGTCAAGTTCAAATGTCAGTTTTTTGTATTTTATGAAGACTCTTACATAAGCAGGAGGAGCAGCTTTATGAGGTTGCCATCAGTTTTAATGGAGTCAATGCAGCTGTGTATGTGCGCCATTCTGTTCAGTACTTTTCTCCCTCTGCCTCACTTGTTCTGTATCTAATATTTTTCCGCCCTGAACTCATATTTGATTGCTATAGCAAAATGTTAATTAAGCGTTGTAGGTTTCTATGAAACATGTTAACCTTGAGTAGAGTTAAGCTGATAGATACATATCTATATAACCTGTTTTTATTTGGATATGGATAGTAATGCACAGAATTAATATTATGTTTGCTGTTTAGTTAGCTTTGCAATATTGTCTAACTAAACTTTAACTATTTGTACTTGGGTTAAACAATGTCCAATGATTTACTTTGTACATTTTTAATTGATACAATTTGTTTTAGTTAATCAGATTCCATGACCATTTAAATTTAAAGAAGAAATCTTTGATGGCATGACCCCTGAATTTCCCACTGCATCATTAAAAATGAAGTGCATACAGATAATAAAACTTTTTTTAATATGTGGTGGGTCTTTGTTTTTGTAGTGGCTTATGAACCATGGCAAAAGTGGTCATTTGTGACACTACTCAGTGTCAGCTATAACCAATTGAAAATATAACTGATGTCTGCTTAGAAGTTCTGAAACTTTCAGAAGCATAGTTTCTAAGATTTACTTGACATCATTGCTTTGTACAAGTAGGGGGTAGTAGTGTGCATGCTAGTTTAAACTGCTGTGATTGAACTTGAGGTAATATTTACTAGATTTGCTATGTTTTGACCTTTGCCCTGGGTCATGAAACAGGGATTATGATAGAACGAACAAGTTCACAGACAGAAACAGCTGAAATGAGGTTCCAACATACAATGACTGTGCTCAGCTTAGCGTAGAGCAACTGAGCTTCCATGTCGAAAGGATTCAGCTGAGTTGATTTGGTGGAGGGTCTATCTATTGCTTTGTGCCTGGGAATGCGCTGGGATTCCCAGAATAACATGGACAGCTTCACTTTAATATCTGTGTTTCTTTGCTAAACCCTTTTCAGTAAACCCCAGGCATTCCCCACAAGAGAACAGCAATCTGTCCAAATATATAAAAATGTAAGCGCTTGCATATTTCTAGGTCCAGATGAACCCAATCATGCATCATTATACTAGTCTTTTCACTTAATATTAGTAGCGGCCAGGAAATGAAGTCCTTTTCCAAAAAAAGAGTAAAAAGTCCAACAGGTTTAACTTAATAATGCAACTAACAAATTAGAAAAACAATGGAGTCCTCTCATAACATGTACATGTGTTCTTTATTAAATAAATAAAACATTTAAAGTTAACAAAAGTAGCATTTATTTTATTGTTTTTTTGAAAAGTATTGAGTCAACCTTTGAAGAAGTTATATCAAATGCATCTGAACTCGAAGTTGAAATGCAGGCTGCCCATACAGTTGCCCACACAGTTGGAAACAATATCGAAACAACGGTAGCTTTATGCAAGATGAGCACCAGTTTGTGATTAAAGTAAGTGTGCTTTCCTGAATAGGAGAAGCAAAAAAAAAAAAATTGAATTTGGAAAATATTGCTTAAAAATCTCTACAAGGACTTCGTTGCTGAAGACAGTGCTCTCTTTGAAGCACGCAAAGCAGAAGTTAATGTGAATATCCTATTGAACTACTGCTGCGCTATTCCTTGTAAAAAAATATTGGACATGGATTTAATTTAGGCTCTGAAGCATGGCATGGCTTTCTTTCTTGAGTAGGATAGCTTTGAAAAGAGAGGCAATTTGATGAGGGGCTGGGAGCACACTTGGCATCACCAAAGAGTTTCAAAACAATGACAGTTGATTGAATTATATTGAATATTAGCTTTCAGTTTCTCTCATTGCCCTCTTTTATATTGCTTTATTAGGAGCTATATTATTTATTATTTTGCCCTACAAAGTATTGGATACTTTACTAAAAAGATATTACACATCCTATAAAAAGACATACATGCTGGATATAAGGTACTAAACTGCATTAATATCCAGCATATATCTGCTCTGTTTTGCATGGGACAATAATTGATTTGTCTATATTTCAGAAAATCAGATTAAACCAGTAAGAAACATTTTATTTAAAAGAAAAAAAAAGATCTGGCTAGATTCTTCCAAAATGATATCATGGGCTGAGGTTAGTTTTTTTTTCAGATGGAATTAGGATTTTAAGAAGGTGAATGTAATTATTGAGCATATAGAATACAACTTTTTGCCAAAAATCTTGAGATATTTTTTGAAAAGCTGAAAATAAAGAGGTATTTCACTGTTCCACTCTAAGCCTGAACACTCATCAAAAATAAAGAAAAGAGTGGTTTTACAAGAAGACCATTGTGGTTTTGAAATGGTCTAGCCAGACTATACTTAATCTGATTAAAATCAGTGTGATCTGCTAGGGTATACAAGACATGTCCCCATAATCTAGCTGATTTAGGGAAGTTTTGCGATACAGAATAAGCAAATATTGCCAAGATCATATGTACCATACTGGCAGACTCTTACAAAATATGATTAAATACTAAAAAATGAATCACAATGTGCTGAAACCAAGATTTAGTTTATGGCTGGGTACAACTGATGTATGGAATCTGCTCTTTTAATTTTTCATGGTTTCCCCAGTATTATTTTTTTCAGTTTAACTGTACAAGGTGTATACCACATTAAAGGCAAAAAGAAAAGTTTGTATAAAATTTATTGTTATTTATTGTCATTATGCCACAAAACCCTAGCATTTTAAGAGGTATTTTTGTGCTTCGTAAGACTGAAAACACACATATATCAGTACAAGACTGCAAACACACATCTTATTACATATTTGTAACATATAGCATTCACATGTTAAGTGTGTCAACGAAATTAAGTCAGATTATCAGATTATACAAAAGTCTATGTGAAAAACAAAGATATGAAAAATAGAGGTGGCACTATTAGTGACAGAATGTAACAATTGCAAAATGAATGCTGATGAGAAGCTGCTGACCAGCTTGTCTTTTATAGCATACTAATAGAAAATATGTACTCAATCCAACTAAATATTTATGAATAGGGTTCACTATCCCTTGAGTGGCTTGCATAGAGGAGACAGAGCTTCGCTGGCAGATGTGCTGTGCAGCAGGAACACAGGTGCTGGCCTAGCTAATGAGCAAAGGGAGGCCATGTGAACTAAACTCGCTCATCTGTTGCCATCACCGTGATGATGAGTCCATTTTGGGACTCATCATAGGTCACTTCTGCTCTGTTTACCCTCCTCCAGGACAAAGTGCATTTCAGAACTAACCATATGGAATCAGATTCCCCATATTCAACCTGTTGGACCACTATGTAGTCAGGGTTGCAGGTGAACTTTCTTGAGACCCTAATGATGTATCTGCCGTTAAAATAAAACATTGTTGTGATGTGATGTTGTGAATTCAGATTTAGCATTTGGGGTGACTGTTCGCTCTAGGTCAGGGGTCTTCAACATTTTGTAATGGAGATAGAGCGGGCCCCCTAATTATATATATATATATATATATATATATGTGTATATAGGTGTGAGTGTGTGAATGAGTGGTTGTTTGTCCTATGTGTCTCTGTGTTGCCATGTGATGGACTGGCGACCTGTCCAGGCCCCAGCTTGAAAGAGCTTCTGTGTGTCGCTGAATGTGTGCATTGATGACTGAAAGACATCTTCTGCCTCCACTTATCTGTTTACTACAGTGTGTTGAATTCATGTTAATGTGTATTTTAAGATATTTTAATTAGTGGTATAAAAAAAAAAGTCTTATCAACCAAAACCTTCGCGACCCCCATGTAGTACCTCCGCGGACCCCTAAGGGGTAGTGGACCCCCTGTTGAAGACCTTCACTCTAGACACTCTGCTACAAAAGCTTAGCTGGACATATGGACAAGAAAATTAAACTAAGATTGTTGATGTTAATCCTGTTTGAATATTTTTAGAATTTTAATTTAGTCTTTTTTGTGGAAAACAGCTAAATAGTACTGTCAGATAAAAAGCTGTCTAAGGATTACCAAAGATCTCACCATCCCATTGTGTAATGATATTTTCTTCAGAGGACCCAAGCACGTACAAGAGTCAGAGTCTGGCTACCCAGGATTAACAATCATGTAGTGCTCACCAAGTGTACTTCTCAACAGGATACAACAATGTTGCTCTTCACAGAATGCAGGCAAGAGTAAAAGTGTACATGAGCAGAGCTGCTGGCTCTGTATGAAATCTGCAGACAGTTCGCTGCTAGTCCCTCAGAGGGCCCTGGAAATAATTACTGAATTCAGAGCAGTGATACAGAATAGACTCACATTCTTAGCTACATTGACTAAAGAATGAAATTTGCAATTAACTTGGATATTATATTATATTCTGAAAAGCTCTGTTTTACATGTTATACTACTTACTGTTAGGTGAGATTTATTGATAATACATCTCTGCAATGCAGTACTATTTTCGTAGGATCCCTCAGCAAATTCTAACTTTTAAACATGAGTAAAAGAAGATTTTGTAGATTCTTACGAAGTGAATTGTAACAGTTTAACTTCTCAGCATTTTGTTTGGTCTGAACACAAGCTTTGAGGTGTGTTAACGATCATCAATGAATGAACACCTTGATAAATACTAAGAAACACACAGCAGTCTTTCACGCTCATCTGAGTATTCCTTAAGAGTCGTATGTAGTCAAGTTTGTTGTCCAGGGAGCATGCGTTGGCCAACATGAGGGATGGGATGGCTGGCTTGTGAGGGCTTGCTGCTAGCCTAGCTCGGATGCCTCCTTGCTTGCCCCTCTTCTCCTTCTTTTCACGCCGCTTTTGGCACCTCTACTCGGGGCGAGGTGCAGGAGTGGGGGACGGACGTGGTCCGGGCATCTGGAACAGGCCATGGCCCCAAGGACATCTTTGTACGCCGGGTTAAAAGGTGTATTTTTGCCAATGTCGAGCAGAATGTCACGGGTGTATGTTTGCCTCCGATGTTGGAAGGCATAACTCGACAAAGGCGAACATGAATAAAAACAACACCATTGCTTTAAATAAAAATCCTTTGTGGAGAGTAAAAAAAAGAGATTGTTGTGGACTTCAGGAGAGAGCACACTCAACACACCTCTCTGACCATCAACGATGCTGCTGTGGTCCTCCACTGAAGTAAAAAAAAAATACTTGAGGGGTCTTCAAGGACCAAACCGGTGTTCCAATACATCCAGCGAGAGATGGCGAGGAGGGGATGAGCACAGGGGTGAGCAAATTATTAACAAGCTTAAAAAGTGTTGTTATGGTGTGGTTGCAGTTGGATTTGGCGCTAAATCTACTGGGTAATGGTGATGTACCCATACGCATGGAGCGATGTAATGACGTTGCTTTTCGCCAAGCACCAGTGTGTGTAAAAACAAACGGTTCTTTGTCGGTTCGCACTAGGAACCAGCCGCGAACCAGCTCTAGCACCAGCACGGAACTAGTCCTTAGTGGAAAAGGAATATCTGAAGACTCTCCTGGACTACCAACATTACATCACTGGCCAAAAAGTCTAAACAGCGTCTCCACTTCCTCCGCAAACTAAGAAGAGCAGGAGCCGCATCCCCAATAATGTGCATATTCTTCAGGGGCACGATAGAGAGCGTCCTTGTCAAGTTGAATTACGGTGTGATACGGCACCTGCACCGCGTCTTGCCGCAAGTCCCTCCAGCGCATAGCAAGAGCAGCGGAGAAGATCACAGGCACCGCTCCCCACCCAACCCCACCCAAGAAGTGTACCTCACCCGGAAAGCCACCCGGATCGTGGGTAACCCCACACACCCATCACACAGCCTCTTCAGCCTTCTGTCGTTGGAAAGGAGACTTAGTGTCTCCTGGCTATGACCAGCCTTGTGAGGGAAAACTTCTTTCAACAGGCTGTCAGGACTTTCAACTGCCTCCCCGCTCTCCCCCGTTTGCCATTGCTGTTTGCCACTGCTGCTGACTTTAACTTTGAATAAACTAGAAGTGTCAAAATTCACAATTTAGGTAGAGAAAATACAACTATAGGGTGTGAACTCCACAACACAAGTGCATGTTACAGATTTTAGGAGTTGCTTTTCATAATATTATGAAATAGGATATAAAAACGTCTACAAAGTACTGCATTTCTATGTTTGCCGGTATTTTCTCTTTGATGTAGCTGGTATGGATAGGTTACACAGCAAATGCAAAGAAAAAGAAAAATAGGTCACAGAACACAAGCCTAGCTCATACACGGGCAAAGGACAGATGAAAGGTTTTGGCGCAGAGCCTGTGACAGCATCAGTCCCAGAGCACCACTTTGATGGTGGCCCCCTATCTTGAACCATCTGCCCCGTCCTTCTAACCTCCTGGCATTTCTGTTGAGAACATAATCATCGACTCTATCTGTCCTTGGAACCTCACTGAAATCTTTGTTATTTACCATGACTTCAAATATGTGTAAATTACTAGCTTATGTACACTGACCCTTCTGGTATGAAACATCACTGTTCTTTGAAATCAGCAGTTACACAAATGTGAGATTACAACACATGCATTGTTAGCAATGATGACATCAGCAGCAAAACTTGATAATCATTGGCCCTTGATCACATTTATCAACACCAATTTAAGTGACTGCATCTGCTGTATATACTTTAAGTGAATTTATAATGAGTTTAAATAAAAGGCCATTTGCAGCAGGTATTACTATAAAATCCTGGCTAGTATGGCGACAATGAAAGCCACACTGCAAATCACTTCATATAGAAAAGTCTATATTGTATTATTTGTTCACTCTGTCTGCTATAGATAAACTTTGGGTCTTCATAGCCCACTTTGCAAGACTTACGTTAAACTGTCATGGTTTCAGAGATGCGGATTTTATACAGGATCCTGCAGACAAATAGGTCTGGCACTCAGTGGCAAATGGGGAGCTTGCATGAGAGGATAATGGCAGGTTGCTTAGGCCAAAGGAATAAAATACTTTTACTAACCTTTCTGAAAAGAGGTTAAATGGAAAACTCTGTACATGTTTTGTTTGAAGCTTAACAAGCACAGCGCTTGTCAGAAATTATTCAAAAGTATTTTATGATGATGGGGACAAGTGATGAAAACACAGCGTTGGTTAATAACAAGGCATTGCAGTCAGTTCAGCTGTAAATTCTTTAGTGACAAAAACAGAATTTAAACGGTCTGCAAACCTCACTAAGTCATGGAAAATCATTTTAGGCAAACATGTCAGAGCTTTGTGAAGTTCTATAAATGTAAGTGTATTTGGAAGAACACACAAAAAATATATATTATGCAGGAGGAACAAAATGAAACAAAATAAAATCTTTGTTACATTTTATGTTATGTCTTATTTTCTTAAATATATTTGCTTATCTGGCTGTAAGGAATGTTTACATTTGCTTGACCTTTTTACACATACAGAGCACTCCAGCTCCAAATGGTTTTAGTAAACTTCGGGTGACATTCAAGAAGGAAACTTGAGAAACCAAATGTCAACTCAAAAGCCAAGATAGTGACAATAAAACAATAGGTAGCGGGGGGGAATTTCACCTTTTATTTCTTTGCATAAAATATAGTGCTCCATTCCTCCCTAGTCAGTTTTCTCTCATAGTTGTTCTTTATTATTGCTGCAGGCAAACACAAAACCAGATAAATTATTTTTACAAAACGTATGCAAATTATGGTTTGGAATTAAAAAGATTTTTAGAATTATGTATCTGTCACTCTGTTTTTTTTTTCTCCCTAATCAATACATCAACCCATCTCCATTATCTGTTAGTAACTGCTTAAAAAACTAACCTACATATGGACATATGTTCAGTGTCAAGTCAGCTCAGTGTCCTGCAGTGTTTTCTTTTTGTTTTGCTTGTTTTGTTTTGAGATACTGATAGCGACGTTAACAAAGTTAGAGTAACTAACATATGTTTTATTCACAAAAAACTCATTAAGAATGACTAAATGACAACAATTCAACGTGAAAGTGGGAAGAAAAATATAGATGATTTTAAAAAAAAAATTTACAAAAGAAAATTGCATTTCCTTTGAGTGCAACCAATTGCCTTCAGATGTTCCCTGGTGATTGCTAATGACAAAATAGAGTCTACTTGTGTGTAATTTAAACTCAGTGCCACAGACGTTAGAGAATATTGGGTAGCAAACAGCATCATGAAATTCAATGAACACACCAGACAGGTAAGATATAATTTTGTGTTTAACTTTGAAGCAGGCTTAGACTATAAGAAGGTTTCACAAGCTTTGGACATTTTATAGAGCACTTTTCAGTTGAAAGAGTATCCCATAACAGTAAACTTACCAAGACAGGTTTATCTACCTGAACGTATATGCTTAACAAGTAGAGAACTGACCAGACATGTAGTATTCAGACCCCTTTAAATTATTCACTCTTAGTTTCAATACAGTCATTTGGAAAAATAAAAGAAGTTCACATTATTTCTCATTAATGTACACTCACCATCCCTTCTTGGATGAAAAAAAACTGAATTGTGGAATTTTATACTAATCTATTAAAAATGTAAGACTGAAATTTTACATGCTCTTAAGAATTTAGACTCTTTGCTCATTTTTGAATGAAGGGCACACTTTTGAGCTAGTACAGCTTTTCTTGGAAATTATGAAACAAGTTTTTCACATCTCAATTGGGGGATTCTTCTCTATCTTGCAGATTTTCTCTAGTTCCGTCAGGGTGGATGGGTAATGTTTGGACAGCCATATCTCCAGAGATACTCCATTTGGTATGTCTGGAGAGGCCCAGAACATTGACTGGGCCAGTCACGAATGGTCACAGAGTTCTTTCAATGTCACTCCTTTGTTATCTTAGCAGTGTGGATAGGGTCATAGTCTTGTTGAAGGGTACACTCAAGATGGCGGCGCGCAGTAGTGCAGCGGCTTCTCATGCTCCTAAGGAACACCCTGATTTAAGTTGTTTTTACGTCGGTTCCGAGCCCAAACTCATGCGCCTCATGCGTTTACACCAATGTAAAAGACGCATACAGAGCCTTCCCCCGCCCCCAAATCGGGCTCTCCGATCACATCTCCGTCATGCTGGTGCCTGCATACCATCCCCCGCTGCGACGCTCCAGACCCACACAGAGGACCATCACTGTGTGGCCCAGTGACGCCGACGCTGTGCTGCAGGACTGCTTCGGCTGCACAGACTGGCAGGTCTTCATTGAGGCTGTTGAGTACGAGAGGGAGCTGCACCTGGAGGACTATACATCTGCTGTTCTGGGGTACATCAGCAAGTGTGTGGAGGATGTCACCACCACCAAGACTGTGACTTGCCACCCAAACCAGAAACCCTGGCTGAATGCAGAGGTGCGTTCCCTGCTGAAAGCCAGGGATGCTGCGTTTAGTTCTGGTGACTCACAAGAGCTCAGGAGGGCAAGAAGAAAGCTGACTGCAGGAGTTAAGAGGGCAAAAGCTGCATATGCTCAGAAAATCCAGGGGCACATTTCCTCCCAGGATCCACAGAACATGCGGAAAGGCATCAAGTGCATTACAGACTATAAATCTAAAGCTGCACAATGCCCCAAAGACCCCTCCCTGCCTGAGGCTCTCAACCAATTCTACACCCGGTTTGAGAACCCTGACACCCTCCCCAGCACCAGAATCACGACTTCACCAGGAGAAGAGCCCCTCAGTGTGACTCCAGCATAAGTAAGGAGGACGCTGAGGAGGATCAACCCCCGAAAAGCTGCTGGCCCAGACAACATCCCCGGATGGGTGCTGAGAGAGTGCACGGACCAGCTCTCAGATGTGCTGGCAGACATCTTCAACGCCTCCCTCATCCAGGCAGCTGTCCCCTCCTGCATGAAGACCGCCACCATCATCCCGGTCCCCAAGAGCTCCGCAGTGACAGGTCTGAATGACTATCGGCCAGTAGCCCTGACACCGATAGTCACAAAGTGTCTTGAAAGACTGTTTCAGACTCACATCAAAGCCAACATCAGCGTCACCGTTGATCCACACCAGTATGCATACAGGAAAAATCGATCCACAGAGGACACCATTTCCTCCGTGGTCCACACTGCCCTCACCCACCTGGAGCAGAAAGATTCCTACGTCCGTATGCTGTTTGTGGATTTCACATCTGCCTTCAACACCATGATTCCTCAGACCCTGATAAACAAACTGTCCTCACTTGGTCTGAGCTCTTCCATCTGCAACTGGGTCCTGGACTTCCTGACCAACAGGCCGCAGTCTGTGAGGATTCACAACATCTCCTCCCCCACCATCACCCTCAGCACTGGCTTCCCTCAGGGCTGTGTGTTGAGCCCCCTCCTGTTCAAATTGCTCACATATGACTGCTCGCCTATCCATCCAGGCTGTCATACTGCAGTGGTTGGATGCATCACAAACAGTGATGAGTCCAGCTACAGGCAGGAGGTGGAACACCTGGAGGGCTGGTGCAGAGATAACAACCTCTGCATTAATGTAAAGAAGACCGAAGAGATGATTGTGGACTTCAGAAGGGGCAAGCATGCCCACCTCCCCGTGCACATGGGAGGAACTGTATTGGAAGTGGTCAACAGCTACAAGTACTTCGGTGTGCACCTGAGTAACAACCTCACCTGGTGCAACAACACTTCCACTCTGGTCAAGAAGGCGCACCAGTGGCTCTATTTCCTAAGGAGGTTGATAAGAGCTGGACTCGGGAGCTCAGTCCTAACCTCCTTCTACACATGTGTGGTGGAGAGCGTCTTGTGCTCCAGCATCAACGTGTGGCATGGAAGCTGCTCTGCTGCAGAGAGGAAAGCTCTGCATAGAGTGGTGAAAGCGGCACAGAGGACTTTTGGAGTCAGCCTCCCCTGCACCACAGACATTTACACCTCCAGATGCAGGAAAAGGGCCTCCGGCATCATGAAAGATCCCACCCACCCAGCACACTCACTTTTTGTCCCGCTCCCCTCAGGCAGGAGGCTGCGGAGCATAAAGTGCAAAACCACCAGACTGAGAAACAGCTTCATTCCTGTGGCTGTGAGACTCTCAAACACACGCAAGGACAATTACAAATAAAAAAAAATAAAAAAACTTTCTCATTTATCCGGCACTGTTCACTTTAATATCACACTTTACAATGTCACTTTAATATGTCACTTTATAAACCATCCATGCTGCTACAGCAAATTTTGCACTCCGAATTTTCATTGCTACTATGTCCGAAGTCCCATATTGTAGATTTTGTGTAGTCAAAATCCTATTCTCTTATATTTCTTTATATTTTATTATATTATTCTTATTTTGTAGCTATTTTAAAATTGCTCTCAGGGTGTAAACTGGACCGTGGGATTAGAATTTCGTCCCACCTCATGTACCACATGTGATGTCATGACAAATAAAATTCCTTGATTCCTTGATTCCTTGAAACCTTCAGCCTAGCTTGAGGTCCTGGGCAATCTTACATAAGTTTTCTTCCAGGGTATCTCTGTACTTGACTGCATTAAACTCTGCTTCAATTGCAAATGTCTTGCAAATGTCTAGGCCACTCTGCCATAAAGCCTTACTGGTGGAGGGCTGCAGTGAAACATGACTTTGTGTAACTTTATCCGGTCTCCATACTGCATCTCTGGAGCCACAGTGATCTTTGGGTTCTTACCTCTCTCACCAAGGCTCTTCTCCCATGATTGCTCAGTTTCCCTTCACAGCCTGGTCTAGGAAGAGTTTTGGTCATCCCACACTTCTTCCATTTAAGAATAATGAAGGCCAATATGCTCTTAGGAACCTTGTTGTAACCTTGGTATGTGCCTTGCCATGATTCCGTCTCTGAGCTCCTTGGGAAGTTCCTCTGAGCTCATGATTTTAATTTGCTCTGACATGAAAAGTAAGCTGTGAGGTCTTATATAGACAGATCTGTGCTTTTCCCAATCAAATATTGCTAATTATTCATTCCTATGTAAGCTCTTTAGTATTTAGTATTAAGCACTCCTGGGTAAGATGGCAGCAGAGTAATGATTAAACTACCCCGTTAACATGTAATAATGACCTGCAGTCTCCAACAACAATCAACTGCCCAAGTGTCGGTGATTCCTTTTGAGACATGTAGGAATGATGTGAATATTGTTTACATTATTGACAGTGTCCCTCATGCCATTCCTCCAAGTGCAGGACATGTAGAAAGGGATCCTGCGTATTAGGTGAGATATATGCATCTGTGTGCTTTCAGGTGTTTCCTTTAGTGTGTACTTGCAAGTGCATTTGTTAATGTCAACACAACACAGTGGGTGAGGCTCATTGTCTTTGAAGATGTCAGAGAGAGATGAAAGGCCTTTCTCTCACTAATGCTCCCTCTCCTTGTTACCCAGCTTTACCTTTTTCTCCTTTCACAATCCAATGACTACTGTGCTCTATCTCTCCTTTCTCCTGTTTTATCCACACACATAGTTGTTTTGATATTCATAGTCCACAACATTTTCCTTTTTTAGCGGGAAATGGATTTTATGTAAAGGGTGTCCTAAAGCACTTCTGCCATATTAAATGTCCCACAGGGTTGTAAATGGATTGATATTTTCTATGACTGGCTATGAAGGAGATTCACAGACATCCCAAACAGATTCAGGCACCGGTAAAGATTATCTTCTGGCTTTCCATGCAAATACTCAAATCCACTTTTACCTAAATATTCATTACTTTTGTAACTTTTCTTAATTACAACACTTCTCCAGATGGAATTATAGGAAATGAACAAAACAATAATGCTAAAAAAAATATTATTATTATTAGTATTATTGTGTTTGGTGAGATCACAGATCGATTACTCCGTCCCGTGACGTCATCTGATGACGTCATAACAATTTTTTACTCATACCTGCAAAGTTGAATTTGTGTCCAAAGAGACAGGAGTAGTTTGTAGTCGTACAAATTAGAGTTATATTCATAAGACATTAACAGCATTTAGATTTATACTCTCAGACTCACAATTATTTCAGCGGAATTTTGGGTACAAGAACTCTACCGACATATAAATACGAATACAAATGTTAGAAGTTTGCATACACCTTTTTGACAGCAATCTTACTCCATACCTGTCAAATCTAAGCCCACGTGTGTTTGGTTATAACAGCTATGAATAGCTAAACATTCTATTAATAAACTTGCTCCTTTAGCTCCTAAAAATATTTAAATCTAGACTGAAAACATTAGGTGAGAAAATATGTTTTTCCATGTCTTAAAATATGTTTAAATCCACCAAGCTAGTAGTTATTAGATTGTGTAAATTGTTGCTGTAAGTAATTTTTAGGATATAGCACTAGGGGTTTACCAAACCCCCCACTCCACCTCATCTCAACAAATGCAAATAAGACATTTTTGCTGCCTTGTTACTGACTGTAAAGATTCAATGACCCTTAAGTGTTAAGCAGTAGACGGCTGACTAAAGGCCTTCGTCCTCAGTCCTTGCCCAGATTCAGGCTTCCACATTGAAGAAGCTTTTTTACTTTTATTATATATTTTTTTTCTTTTTGAAACTTTTATTTTTCTATTTTTGACAGGAACATTGCTGTTTTGAACAGATATTCTCACTGATTTGAAATGCTGTGGAGCAGGAAGGATTCTTCTGATAATTTCAACTTTTGGGCATTTTGTTATGTTGCATAGCCTTAGCAACAAGATGGTTTATAACTGGGAGCAGCTGATTAACATCACAAAAGTTCAAATAATAACTCAACTGCTGCCATAAATCCCAGATGAGTTGAAAAGGAGGAACGGTGGATCAAAGAGGACACAGAGAAGGAATTTTAAACCATCTCTTTCATCGATAATAATTTATCAATAGTAATGTGCAACGTGAGATCATTAGCTAATAGGTTACATGCTGTGGACCCTTTGCAGATTAGTGCAAAGAAGAAGTCTTCATAAAATGAAAAATATTACGGACAATCATGAGCAAAAACTCCTAAGATGGGTAAATCATTTTACAATTCATTAATATCTGTTTTATTTTTAGTTTTTTATAAATTCCTTTCTTGGATACTTACAAAAATCTGATTAAAAACTGTGTCCCAAAAACACACCAACACTAACCATATTATAAACCATTTTCAACACTTTATCTTACAACTTGAATTGGGTTTATTTAATAATATATTAAGTTAGAAGCCTAGCCTAGTTTAATGCATACAAAAGAAGGTCACTGATCACAGACATCTTTAACTTATTAACAGCAAAACAGTTTAGGTTTCACAAAACATGCTATTCTATACTAATTCTCTATACAGGGATTTCATTTCTTTCTCCTTACTGTTTATGTAAATATGACAGTAAATAAAATATTCTATATAGTGATATTTATGATATCAGTTATGACAAGGCGACTAGACTATACTATAAAGTCGTATGAATTGATCAGACCCTACCTCAAAATCAGAACCAGACAGGTAGAACCAGCATTCAGTTTTATGTTCCACTTCTCTATCATCTCTAATGCTAAACCCTAAAGTTAAATTGTCATGTTTAAACTATTTTTTGAACCAGTAATGTTAGTCTGTAGTACAACTTTATTTATGGATTTTTTATGTTATTTTTTA
>JAVLVB010000318.1:3095211-3126551 GCA_032876305.1 Orestias chungarensis | reverse complement strand
ATATATATATATATATATATATATATATATATATATATATATATATATATATATATATATATATATATATATATATATATATATATATATATATATTGCAATGAAATATCAACAACCTGCTAAAGAAGGCCTGTTCTGGGGAACAACCCAGAAAGTCCACTTCATGAGACAGCTATTGGAAAACAGAGTCTCTTCAGTCAAAGGCTTCTTCAGCTTAGTTGTAAAACAGACCTCTACGGAAGATCTTTCCTCCCCACAGCCATCACCATCTACAAATGGATTATTCCAACACCATTAAATTTCCCTTTGGGATAAATAAAGTATTTTTGATTGATTTGATTTGATTTAGTCTTCATCTTCCTGGCTGTAGTGTAAGGGATGTGAAAGGAAACCAACAAAACAAACAAACAAAAAAAAAATAGAAATAAATTTGTCTTTTAGCAATTTGTTTTGTCTTTCCTGTTTTATGAATCAATACAACTTATGTGGATATCGTATGCCGTACGCGCCTTATCCCTTTATCATAATTTACTTATGTCGCAGAAAACTGATACTGGATTAAAGGAACATTTATGAGAACAATGAATACTGACATTGCACAGGAGGATAACGAATCACAGTTTTCCCTTACGAGACAAGACTAGCAAAGAGAAGATGAAAAGAAGTGAAGGCCACAAGGGAAAATGTGATAGAAATAATTAACATTAAAGAACAATAAGATGCTGAGAAAACAACAGCAAAATAAAACTAAGAAATTGCAGAACTAAAGTTAAAAAAAGAACTAAGAACTAAGAATAATAAAGAAACAGACAAAACAAATAACCACAGAATACAAACACAGAGAATCTTTACATTGAATAAAAGTGGTATGGTAATTCAGCTTTGAGGAACCCCACAAAAGATTTACAGTCTAAACATATTTGGCACAGTACCAGAAGACCACATCCACAATTCAAGGTAATAGGTAGGTCTTGATCCACTGTATAAAATGCAGACCAGACTCCTTTTTTGATTTACTGTATGCAGTACGCTTGCAACAGAACACTGACACGCTTTTTATTTTTAGTCTTTTTTCACCTTTTATGTTTTGATCCACATATAATAAGTTACTGTTGATTGGCTACAGTGTCCAAGGACCCTTAACGTCACTTTAGAGACAGGACAACATTTTTTAAAGAGGAAGTATTACTTTGTAAAGCTACAGCAAATGATATTGTTTGGTGTTATCTGAGAATCAATAAAAAGTTTATAAAAAAAAACAACAATAACATTTCAGTACCTGCTAAAATAGAATTAGTACAATGATGGATTGCAGCTCACTAAAAAACGGCCACTACACGTTTGTCACATAGCACCTGTAGCAGAACAAAAAACCACGTCAGTAAACCAATTTGTACCCCATCGCACACTGACATTCTCTTTCTTGTTTTATTCAACACAGGATCTCTTCAACTGATCCGACGGCAACACATCTCAGTCACGTCTCGCTGCTGTGGAATAAAAGGTTTGAGATGGAGAAAGCCATTCATCGAAAGGGTTTCCAAGCGGGAGCAAATTAGGGAAAAAGGTCTCAGCTAAAGGAGAGGACAGTAGGAGTGGTACAATAATGTTGATGTTTTCCCTGTTGTGACCCAGTCTGATGAAAACAACCGCCTACAGATGTGGACACACATATCTTGTGAGTTCTGACAAGGACAATGGGACAAAAAAACCTCTTCCACCTTACATGCTGCTTGTTTATACCCGCAAGTCCAGCCTGTGACTCCCCCAGGTTATCCTGCTGTGATCCATCGTGTATTTAGCAGGTAATTGGTTAAGCTGTTGTGGCAGCCAGAGTAAGCATCCGTTACAGTTTTTATTTAATGCAGGCAAGCCAAGCTCATTTTCAAAGAAAATTCTCTTTTAAATTAGGTGTGTCAAGCTGGCTAATCTGGAATCAGATATGACTGTTTGGGGACTGTGTGGCATTGTAATTATGCCACAGTAGGAGCTGTGCTCCTGGAGGGAAGCCAGGTGTCCAAGGTCAGACTACAATAAGCGACTTCTGCCTCTGTTCCACAGAGCGATCTTTGCTTCAAGCCAGGCGATTTCATGATCAGTCACTTAATTAAAGCACATACTTGTCATTGGCTAGGTAATGACTGCAAATGGTTTTATTGCCGGTAATACAAAAAGCTAAATTACAGTCCCTTACAAATCTAATCTTACTCCCTGAACCTTTTTACATTTTATCATGCTATAGCCTTAAATAGTTTATTTTCTGATATTCCAAGTAGAAGTCAAATGTGCAAACATTGTGTAATTCAAGAAAAATAATAAATTGTCTTGTAGATCTTTTAAAAAATAGAAATCTTAAAAGCATGTTCTTATTTAATTTTATTTTGTTTATTCATCCTATTTCAATGATGTGCTGCTTTTGGTTAACTAAAACAATTAACAATTGGCACTTCTGAGGTAAGTTTTATCAAGTCTTGTTATGCAAAAAACCTCAAACTCAGTCAGATATTATGGTGAGCATATGTGAACAGGAAAGTTTCAATCTTGCCACAGATTCCCAAAGCAATTTAGGCTTGGACTTTCAAAAAGCTGTAATAACAGAAATAACGGCTCTACTGTATTTGTGACTGTGGGTTCAGTGCTGTTCGGCTGACCCTCCGTTATCACCGTAAGCATCGTATCATCACTTTAAGCAGTGTATATGCAGCGTTACTTTGTATTTATCTCTTGCAATGTTTTTCATTATTTGTGTTTTATCGGTGCTGCATGTAATTAATTTAACTCCACACCAATTTTTTGAATAAAGCCCAAAAAGCTCAATATAAATAACTTTGTCTCGGTCTGTCTCATAACATGCAAAGCATGCCAGCTGAGCTAACCCTGTAAATTTGATGAAATTGAAGCAGGAGGTTTAAAAAGCCCCAGTGATAGAAAATCTAGTAACCACTGTAATGTATTGAACCACCAGCACGAGCAATTGAACCAGTAATTGCCACATAAATGGTAAAACTCCAAAAATTTGAAAATTTAGTTTTTTTTGCCACACAATTAAAAAAATGAAACTCATATAGTATTTAATGGTACCAATTGTTAAGTATTTTAACCTTGTATTACAGTTTTGATGATTATTATATGCAGTCAAAAAATGTTAAAGATCATCTCCTTTTGTCTGTCACGAAATGTTATGTTGTTGTGGACCCAGCTAAAGAACATGGATAGGCCGTTGGATGAGATGAGGATTTTACTTCAGGTTTGGATGATGAACACAGGAACCCAGAACACCAACGAAACACAGACAGCAAATGCTGGCGTGGCATGTAGATGTGCCGCAGAAAAGAGACCGGCAGAATGGAGACAACGAGGAACTAAGGGAACTCAGAAGTAACACAACAACAAGGACACCGAGCAGGGAGGAACCTAATGTGGATTATTGAGCGGTGAGTGATTAGGAGAACCAGGGATATATGACCTGGGAAGATGAGAAGTGGAACAAAGGAAGTAGTTAGACAGCAGAGTGATCACACGTGTGTGTGGTTAGGAGAGAAGCTGAGGCAGAGAGAAAATGTCAACAGGAAACAAGAGGGAAATGTAAACAACGGGAGAAGGAAAATACAGAAAACATTAATTTTAATTTAAAAAAAATTTGGTAAAACTACATGGCAAAAGGAGAATATATCAAAACATACAGAGATAGTGACGAGAAACAATAACTAGGAAAACAATGACCACGAACAAACACATACCATGACAGTGTCACATGTTATCAGTTACTTTGGTGAGCTTCAAAAGAGTTAAACTCCTCAGTTTAGCTCTTTTGAACTTTGTCCTTGTCACCAGGGACAATGCCAGAGGCATCTTACTTGGGTAAAGCAGAAAAATAAATGTACTCTAGCTCAGTGGTTTATAGTGTTATTTCAAATTAAAGTAAAATATTTGATTTAATTTCGGAATGAGCAGTGGAGAGGCCCAAAATTTAAATTGCTCAAATTTCTGTGTGAACTTTGTACATAAAAAAACGATTTGGATTGCAGGCAGCCTGGTTTCTATTACAGTGCAGTCGTAGCACAAGCTGATTGTAACCATGGTACACTGCTTTGATGCAGAGTACCATGGGACAAAGGCCCAATCAAGTTTCAATTGCAAAAAAAATAAATATATAAATCACCTATTTTTTATAAGGTTATTTTTAAGAAAATAATCCTATGTGTTAATCTAATTTTGTAAAACACCAAAGTTTGAATTTTTAACCGACGTAAGCCATAATTTTTACAATTGCAAGAACATTAGGCTTCAAATATTTTTACTCTGTGTGGTAAATTTATGTTTCACTTTCACACTTGAGAAAAAACTTTAACATTTTATCACAATATTATAATTCTTGGAGCTGTGCTTATAAAAACTAATAAATGTGCTGGATTTCATGAATTTGGGTTTCTTTTAGTTTATCCACAGTAGTACACACAAAAGTGCCAATAGTTGCTTAGTGATGATGATGGTGCTTAGTTGCTGAGTGTTGTATTTAAGCATATATCATTCTTAACTTTTAAAAGAGTCATTATGCAGAGTTTAGAACCACAATAAGCGAATGAGCAAAATTATAAAATGTTTAGAAAATGAGACATATAAAAATCTAGATGGAATTTCAACATTTTAATGTTTATTAATTTATGTAACATAAACTAATAATGATCTAGAATGATCAGAATATATTTTTATAGACATAAAACAGAACTCAGTTGTGACATAGAAGGGAATTAACTAACAATGTAAATGGGCAGAGAGGTGAACTGGCCAAGAGTGTCGCTCCGTTTCCGTCTAAATGAATTTACACAAGTAAAAGCTAAATAAGCCATGTTTCAAAACTAAATATACAATTTTGCAACTTAATATTTATGAGAACAACTGTTGAAAAACCACAATTTACACGTCATTTCAGCATTTACTGATATTTGCTTCTGTAAGATTTGCATGTTCATACATTGTCTTTCTATTAGTTGTGTAGAAACGCACGCTGACCATGCAGGCAGATTACAAGCATCAAATGAATGGGGTTTAGAGTAACAGGGGGACACTGAAGAAACACGTCCCCTATGAGTTCATTGTTTTTGCTTTCTTACTCACCAGAACATGTCTGAAAATAGATTTAGAGCTGCAGTCTCCAGTGTCACCAATCTTCTTTGCTCTCTCTTGTTGCTGTTTTTTCTCTCTCTCTTTGACACTGTTTAACTTCCATTCTACTTATATTTTGTTTGTAGCGTTTAATAAAAAAAAAAAAATTATCTTTGTCCCTGATCTTTGTCCTAACCTCTTTTGTTTTTGCTATTTTTATCTTCTGTCTCTATCAGCATCACCTAACCATAAGGGGTTTCGCTGTTTCCCTGTACCCCTCTAACCAGTTTACATCCTCAAGAGGCTTTTTCTCCCATTACCAGCACAACGACAAAAGGAGAGAATAAGAGTGAGAAAGCAAAATGAGACAAAGTTAAAATGGGAGCATGAGAGAGGAAGAAAATAACTGCAAATGGTTTGTGAGCCACAAACATGCATGCCTGTTTCAGGGTAGGCAGCCATCAACCGTCTACATGCCCCAGATCCTGTTATTACAAAGAGCTAAGCTTCATCCCACTCCCTCAAACCCTACAGGCAGTCTGCTCCATGGCACTCCCTTTTTAATGAACCTGTGTGGGTTTAAAAATGTGCACAATAGAGTTTAAAATATAGGCATTCCCTCTGGACATTGTGGTTTACTAAGAGCAACAGGACACATTTCTAAAAAAAATCCAGCTATAAGCTTGGATTTGTCTTTTTTTTTAAGTTATAAAATACTTAAGAAAAACATTAGAGAGAATAAATGTGAAGTATTTGAACAGCATCACCCTTCAAAAAGAAAACAGGCTTAATATCCAAAGCTAAGAGCTAATTGGAACCATTTTAGTACATTTGTGTCTTCTTCTAAAAAAAAGACTTTGGCTTTTATCTCTGGATGACAGATGCAGTATTTTTTATCCCTGGTTACTGTAATGTTTGATCACAATGGAGAAAGCACTTGGAGAGTAAAGAGCATCTGCAGTTGTAAAGAGCATATTTATGAAGGAGGAGACAGCACGAACAGCGGCGCAAGTTAAGCTCAGAACGGGCTCTTTCAATCACTTGGACATGGATCAAGACTGTGAGAGTGTGCATCACTTGCTTTGTAATTAATTGGTTGCGTTCTTGACTTTTCTTGGAAAAAAAGGATATATAAGAGACAAGTAAATGGCTGGTGACGAACATGAATTTGAAGAGCTAGGAAGTGGTCGCAGGGTTCATTATCCTTTCAGTTAGAGGTTTGAGGGACACGTTTAAAGAGAACAATGATTTATTTTGAGGATAAAATAAGCTGTACAGCTAAAAAAAAAACAACTACAGAATAAGGGCTCTTTATTTGAGATTGCAATCACAGAACACAGAACCCTGCTTCAGGCTTTATGGAGAGCATTTCTATCATGATAAGAATGTAAGAAAAATGTTCTTGTAAACTGAGTTGAAAATGCAGTTCAACTCCACCATGTAGATTTTTTTCTTCGTTTACTTCACTATCACTCTTATTGGTGTAATAAAAATACAATTCTGCATTACTGATAAATTTAAAGCAATTAACGATCAGTATTTTTCAAAGACTTTCTTTTGTATTTTGTGCTTTAGATATAATAACAATAGGTTCATTACATATATAGGCCCTATTTAAAATATTTTTAGCAATACAGTATTGTTCCGATTATCTATTCATTATGTTTCAAATGATAAACTGAAGTAGAATATTTGGAAAACAATATGGTAATAGATGTTAAACATGTATATATTTAAATCTGACTTTTCCACTATCTCAGAGAAGTGCAAAAAAGAGTGCCAGCTTTGGCTCCTTGAGTTTCCATTTCAACCATTAGGCTACATTTAGATGACAACTGATTGTTTAAGAGTAACACCAGACAAATCTTTTTTTTGTGTGTGTGTGTGTTGTACCATCACCAATATAAATGTGGAGTTTCCTAAAGTTTTACTGAGGCCATAAGGTTTGGTCAAATGAGTTGAGACTCGCGAATCAGCATTCAACGTGGGTAGGCACTGGAAAATAAATGTAAAACTCGCCTTACCCAGTGTTAATCACGAGATGTTTAATATAACAAGAAGTTTGGAAGAGAGAACCAAGTAAAGAAAATAAATTGTCCAGAAACTAAATCAAACGGAGCAATTATGTCCCCATCTTTCTGACTGTTAGCACTGTGACAAAGTGATTCAGTTTGTGTTCACCACTTGTACCTTATTCTTATTTCTGATTAATTTACTTTCTCTAGCTGGTCAGAATGCTTAAATTTAAACATTAGTTTGCAACTTTGCTTCATTTACTATCCCGGGTTGGTTTGTGTTAGCATTATGTGACAGTTTCCATCTATTTATATGTTTAGGTTAAAACTTCTATGTCTGGACTATTGGTTGAACTTGTTTATTTTGTTTCAAAGTACATCTATGTTTCTTTTTTACTCACCATTGTTTGTCCCTGTAGATCTTCAGCAGGGCAGGGGTATCGGAGGGGCCGGCCCAGCATTTCTTGCTTAAATGACTGGATGATGTCATGAATTACCTTGCTGGGTTCTACCAATTAGAGGGTTTTCTTTGGAGTATTGCTTTGTTTGTTTTTCTTTAAAGTAACCTTTTGAGTTATGTTCTATTACATGGTTTATTTTACAGACAATTTCATGCAAATGAGTTTGTAAATGATATTAATAGTTTGATTCTTGTTTCTTTGTTTAGATGTGTGTTTTTACCTGTTTAATTGTCCCTTGTGCATGTGTGTTGCCAGTTGGCTATAAAAACAGTGACTTCTTGTAAGCTGGAGGTTTTTTTGTTTTGTTTTGGTCAGAGTCAAAAGACAAAAATAAAACTTAAACACCAAAACACACCAGAGCACAATTATTAAAAACATATGGAGACAAATCTGAAACATATTAGTTTGAAGGCCTACTGTTCACCTTTACTTCTATAGAGATCACTGCACATATGTATATTTTTTGATAATGTTTTTGATGATGAACAATTTTTCCGTTGTTGCACCAAATATTAAGGCTTATTTCCTTCTTTCCACTAGATGTTAGTAATCAAGTATATTTATCATCTTAAGATGCAGGCTTGTTCAGAGTCTCATAAGGATGTGCCTCCAAGCAAAGAATCCGGCGGATAGGAGGAAAACGACTGACCCTCTTTCAATCTGAGGGATCCTACTTCCAAAAAAACTGCATTAAAATTGCCCTGTAAGCAGACAAAACTTTAAAAAAACAAACTTACATTACTCAACCGAGAAAGAAAGTAAAGAAAGTTGTAGTTGCTTTCTGCAAAACTGAAAAACTTTAAGTGGACAGGCCTATCTAAAAGAAAGCAACGATTCAAGGTAATATCTGAAATCACACTAAAAATTTCTTTTTAAGAGCCTTGTATTATGGGTGTCATATTTGGAGGGGTAGATTGGTCAAAACGCTGTCGTTTACACTTAAAAAAAAGAGAATATAAACAGATGATATGTTGGACTGTGGGTCAAATGCACCAGTGACAACAAGGTTTTCATTTAGGAGTACAACACCTTGCTGATTTTCTGTGATTGCCGGAAAATTGCTGTGAAAAGGCAGTAGCATGACAAAGATTTTCCGGACCTGTGTGTCACATTGCCTGATTTTAAAATTGGCCATGAATTATATGTTTTGGATTTGAAACATGTGGCTTACAAGAAGCTGGCCCCAAATATGTGTGAGAACTTCAAAGACAGGAATGAAAGCAGAAGAATTGGAAGTATAAAAGTGTAGCATAATGGTGAATTATGTCCTTCGGTTCAACAAAACACCTGCAGTAAATTTAAATAGAACTACTGGAAAAATATAGAAGTATGACTCTATATTTTTATGTGACAAAAACACCGCTTGCTTCAGCAACCATGACCGTAGTCTGGTTTTGATGATATTTAAGTATCACTTATATCTTATATCACTTATATTATAAAACAATACAGTTTCAGTGACATGCAGAGGTATTCATATCCCGTCAGTCATTTTAAGTTTTTCTTACCTTACAACCACAAGCTTCATCAGATTTAATAAGCACTGATGTGATGGCTCAGCCTAAAAGAATGGTTAGTTCTCAAGTGTCTGTGAAAGGGTAAATGGTTTTACATTTCTTTCCCCCAGCACTCTTCAACAAATGCATCATGAGGGAGCGATGTATCAACCAAAATATTTTAAAAGTATGGTAAGTCCTATCTTTAGTTTTCTTACTTCTCTTTGCATGAAGGTAAAAGACAAATTAACAACAAGAATTAGTTTTGAATTAAGAAATTGATCTTCTTTTACAAGTTTGCTGTATCTCCTACTAGGCTTGTGATAACTGCAAACTCCACTGGCTTTTTTCCCTTAACTCAGACTTTATTATGCAGATGCTTGCTGTGTACAAAAAAAGGAAATACAGACAATATTATTCCTACAACTTACTCTCTCCTTGACACACACATTCATACTCAGATACTCATTGTAAACATTTAGCATCCTGTAGATTTGTCATGGTTCTCTTGATAGCTTATCTAAAAACAATGCTCTCCTTTTCCTGCCAGTGTAGATTGGCAGGTATGTACTGATAGGTTTGCTGTTGTTCTACAGTCTTTCCATTTTTGCACAATAGATTGGACAGATGTCCATTATAGGTTCTCTTAATATATTGTACTGAAAGCTAAATGTACTTGAGCCTCCAAAAACCTTTTCTGTTATTTATTTGTTTGGTTTATAATTGGTAATTTTTATGCGGTTTAATTCAGTAATGTTCTAAGCAAAAAACATTTGAAGAATTAGCAGAACAGCTGTATTTAAGCTGAGCTAACCTTACATTCAAGTATGCTGTTTATGATATAGACAAAATAGCAGTTGGATTTTTCTATTTTAATGCTAATAGGATAAAGGAAGCAGAATACCAATCCACACAGTAGTTTAAAAAAAAAATTAAGCATTTACACAATACTACTTTTTCTTCCACTTCAGAAACACACACTACTTTGTTCTTGTGTCTTACATAAAATCTCAATATAAGTTTGTTGTAACTTGTGGTCCTAACATGAAAAAGTGTGGAACGGTGCAGGAGATACAAATGCTTTTGTAAGCCAAAACACTTGGTGGCAGCACTTATTATAGTGTATTTTTTTGGGTTTGTTTTTTTTGATTCACTACTGTCATGTATTAGTGTCAATCATTACAGCTTTTCTTTCCTCTTTACCTTCAGTTTGCACCTTCTAAAAGTGCCTTTTTTTATACTTAAAATTCTAATAATCCTCCATTTTTCACATAGATATAAATTTCCCTAGATTGGAATGCATTTTTTTTAAACTTTTTTTTTTGTTACCTCTATGGAATTATGTTCTGTTTTGTGCCTCACAGACTCATGAAGATGTACAGAGAACACAAATAATCAGAGACACAATCACAGCTATTTCCTGTGATATTAAGCTGTTGTGCGTTGCCCTCAATGTCATGGCATTCTTTAGTGGGCCTCTTATCGCCCACACTTATTTCATGACTAGTGGCAGTATGTCTACAACAAAGGGCTCAGATGCAACTATGCAGTCTCTATAGGTGTGTCCTAGAGGGTAGAAAGGTAAACAGGCTCAGGGCCCGCTCAGTTGTCTCCCTGCTCCCTGTTCCAAAGAGAGAGAATGAGCCAAGCTGTTAGAAGTGCATGCAGAAAAGGAGAATTAGAGTTGCAAAAAAGTATTTAATGCGTGTTTGCATGTGAGAATGTCTGATAAAACAAGACACTATAACCATTTACAGGTCTCATCTTTGGTCTCATCCTCGTTCCTTAGTCTATACAACTACACCTAACCCTAGTCCACAGTATTAGATGTGCAAGGAAATGATTAGAGATATTTATTGACTCCCAAAATAAAACTGCTCTCACAGAGCCAAACAAGATTTCTGCAGCGTAATACAGTTCTGATCCATCTTTGGCAACTCCTTTGCTCTTTGTGCATGTAGTAAAAATATGTACTGTAGAAAATTTGCATACAGCTCCTAAAATTCTCGGATAAAGCGAAAAAACCAAACCAAATGAAAAGCAACATATTCAATCTTCTCCGCATTGTATGGTTACTTGTGGAGTACCACAGGGTTCTGTACTTGGCCCAATTGTATTTACTATATACATGCTCCCTATTGGTAAAATCATCAGACAGCATGGTGTTAATTTCCACTGTTATGCTGATGATACACAACTGTATTTATCTATAAATCCTGATGAATCCAGTCAATTTGGTAGATTACAGGCATGTCTAGATGACATAAAAATGTGGATGACATTAAACTTTCTGCTCTTGAACTCTGAAAAAACAGAAGTTGTTATCTTTGGACCAGAACCTCTAAAGAAGAAATTGCTTAGTCAGCCACTTGACCTGGATAGAATCAGGTTGGCGTCCGGTGACAATGTGAAGAACCTTGGTGTTTTTGTTTGATCAGGAAATGTCTTTCAAGTCTCATATAAAACAGGTCTGTAAGATTTCCTTCTTTCATCTTAGGAATATAGCAAACATTTGAAATATTCTCTCTAGGACAGATGCTGAAAAGCTACTCCATGCATTTGTTACTTCAAGGCTGGACTATTGTAACTCTTTATTAGCAGGAAGTTCACAAAATGTAATTAAAAGTCTACAGTTGGTCCAAAATGCTGCAGCAAGAGTTCTGATGAAGCTTAAAAAGAGAGATCATATCTCCCCAATTTTAGCTTCCCTTCATTGGCTCCCTGGCAAACTTAGAATAGATTTTAAGATTCTTCTTTTGACATATAAAGCCCACACTAATAAAGCTCCATCGTATATCAGAGATCTGATTACTCCTTATGTCCCTAAGAGAGCACTTCGCTCTCAGACTTTAGGTTTACTGGTGGTTCCTAGAATCTCTAAAAGCACAATGGGAGGCAGATCTGTCAGTTATCAGGCTCCTCTCCTGTGTAAGCAGCGTCCAGCTTTAGTCCGTGAGGCGGACACCCTGTCTAGTTTCAAATCTAGGCTTAAAACCTTCCTGTTTGATAAAGTTTATAGTTAGGAAGAGGTAGAGAAGACAGCATAATCTGGTTGGGGAGGAACTCAGTCTTGACAGACGGTTCTCCTTTGCTCCAACTTCTTCATGTCTCACTCTATAGGGTTAAGTTATTTAAGTTTTTCTATAGTTATGCTGCTATAGGCTTAGACTGCTGGAGGACAATCTGACCACTTCCCTCTCTGCTACTTTCTTCCTTTGTCCACTGTACTTACCGTTATTTCAACCTTGTTCACCTTTTGTTTTCTCTTAGTGTTCTTCTCTCCATAGTAACCACACCTGGGCTGGCGTTCTGTTAGCTGAGACAGCTTCTTGGATGAGAACATGGGCTGAGATGCTTCCAGTGACACTCTACAACTGCTGCTATAAACTCTATTATTTCAGTATCCTGTGCTTCTAATTTAGCTTTCTGTTTTTTCATGGCTGCTTGTACTGAGCTTGGTTCTGTTGGAGGTTTCTTCCTGTTAAAGGGGAGTTTTTCCTCTCCACTGTCGCTACATGCATTCTCAGTATGAGGGATTGCTGTAAAATCAACGACAACACAAGCCATTGTTGTGGTCTGCTGATTCCAGAGGAGTGAATGCTGCAAGTCAATGACTCGCTGCAATCTGCTGGGGTTCCTTAGATTGGAAACTTTTTCAAATTGATTTGTTATGATGTATCTTTGATTTTAATTGATTTTCTGTGAAGTGCCTTGAGACGACACCTGTTGTAAATTGACGCTATATAAATAAACTGAGTCTTGATTCTTGATATTTCAGTCAATCTTTAATCAGCACACTTTTATAACCTAAGCCTTTCATTACATTAAGTTTAGCTGGGATGTCAATGACTGACTTCACAGACAATATCTATGACAGTGTTGCCGTTTTCAAAGCAACATTTTTGACACAATGGTCAACTATGTTACAAATGTGTCCTCTCTGAAAAGGAAAGGAAAAACCCTAGGTCTTCTAACACTGGTACCTGGGATTCTGTATTAGCTTTTTCAATTTCAATACGGCACAATGAAAACAAAATGTTGCCCTCTCTGCTTTAGAACAGAGGAATTAACTTAGTGGGTGATTAGAATATTTAAAATGTACATTTATTTATTTAGTTAACAATACTCAGATTCATTCATCAGAGTACTGCTGTGAATCAGAGGTGCAAAGTATCTGATTCCCAATGACAAAAACACTGTTAACATTCTGTAACTATGGCACAGTTGAAAGGTTTGTACAAACAAAGAGTACCAACATAACATTTGCAAGCCAAACAGGTAAGGGGAATATAGCTTGATTAAAAGAAAAGAATCAGACAATGACAATTTGATTATTTCTGAATACTCAGATTAAGTAAAGTGAAAAACTATCAAGTGTGAAATACATTATGGAAAGAAGCAAAAAAAAAGTATAATATTTTACCCAATGTGATATTCATCTGGATTCATTCATTATTCAAAGACCTGAATTTCCGTCTTACATAAATGTGTGACATCACCTCTGATGTAAAATCTAAAATCAGAAATTAGCTACAAAACTTTGATAGAACATTTAAAAATGCTGACAGATTGTGATAATACCTGTACATCACATTCTTCCCATTGCTCTTCTACGGTATTTATAAACTTTATGCATCAGAACTGACTTTAACTAAATGGTGTTGATCTTTATCTAATTAAATTGCATGTTTAGTTAGGCAAAACAAAATCAAATAGATTTTCGTCAAGTTCTACATATGTCAACTTTATTAACACAAAATAAATTTATTAACCAAATATAATCTATTTAGAAAGCAATTATGCTTAATTCTGTATTTATGTATATGGCCAAGATTTTGTATAGAAACAGCAATAAATAGTGGTTGTGTTTGTCTGTAAATACAACTAAAAATAATATTTTTACCATATCACTCACCGCTACTTAATTAGCAGGGTTAAACTAAAGGTTTTCCTTAGAGATCAACAAGAAATTCAACCCTTACAGGTATTTAATGAGGTGTTCTTGCACAAGTCAGCCTTCACAACAAGCATGTGTTTTAATCTTTGCTTCCTTCTGCAAAAAACATAAAAATAAACAAGGTCTTAACAAGAATAACATAAAAGCGGACACTGGCACAATTTTTAGTCTCTCAATAAATGCACTTTAAACGTTAGAAATTGTCTGAAGGAATATTCTGAGGCTTTTCAAATCGTGACTTTTTATTGACCTTGGGAAACTGTCTTACTAGCAAGCAGCCCACACTAAAATGCCGGAAATTTTTATGTATCTATTAGATTTTGCAGCCATTTATATTTCTGCACAAGGTCATTTGTGTCACATAAGTATGATAATTTTCATCTTAAAATTAGCTTTTTAAAATATGTTGCTTTATTATCTGGGTTAAACATAAAGCTACAAGTATAAAAGATGAACTCTATCTTCCTTTTGTGTTTTAGTGTTACTGCATTATTGGATATTTCGGTCATTCCAATAGATTTTATGATGGTGTTTTTTTTGTGTCGGACATTTCTTTTGAAGTCACAACAGCTCATAAAGCGAGCAACTGTCTTACCACTTTGTTTGATTTCTACCAGCAGATATGGTGTTTGTGGGTGTTGTCAATGTATGGGAAGGATTTGTTTGTGTGTGTTTGTCTGCATGTTTGCGTGAGTCTGTTACAGCTGGCAGGAGTTGAGGAAATGGTGCTCTGTGTGCACTTGTTGCTTATTGCTGTAGCTGAACTCTTGTTGTTTTCTGGATAGCTAAATCCACTGGCAGTGGCTGTCGCACCACAGGTCTGCAGGAACTGAGCTATATTTTCACATTACCTTCCTCCTTGAGATGTCTGGACATGTAGGCATTAGGACCCTTCCTATGCCTCCTGGTGCTTTACGTCCAGACAGTGACATGCCTGCCCATGTGCCATCTGGTCCCTTAATCAAATGAAATATCTGTTCTGGGTCAGTGAAGTTTGGCTAAGTGATTCAATGTAGCAAATATGTCTTGTTATATGTCTGCATGTTTCAATTTTTTATGTCACAGCAAGCTGTTGGCATGAAATGGATTTTAAAAATCAGTTTACAATATGAAAAATGTAAAAATTATATCTGTACATACTTTTTTAAGCATTTTTAAGTTATTTTTGCAAAATACAATATAAATGAAGAATGAAGAGAAAATAAATAAATAAATCCTGTAATGTTCTCTGAATGGCTAAGATTCCTCTATGAATGGCCAGAAACCCATGCGTGAATACCATCTATGTGCTTTAGAGCTTGGAACTTAGAGTGGCTGTTAAACTATTTATCAACAGAGAATGTTGTTTTTCCTCCGGAGAGGGACCTGGCTGAATTACAAGCACCATAACACTTTGCTTGTTGATCTGTGGTGCTCCCAAAGATTTGCTTATTTCTTTACAAAGCGCAAGTGACTAATATATCGCTCAACGTTTTTACTGATAAATGAACTTCTGTGGACATTACGGGATCTATCCTTTAACATGTGTCTCTACCTAGCAACTAAAGAAAATTGTTCAACTTTCTGCAGAATTCCATCTGTTTGCGTGATTTATTTGCTATATTTTACAGTGATAACATTTTCAAATGTTAAGAAAATATAAAAACATTTTAGAAACGGAAAATTTTAACAATACTTTGTTTGAGTCACATACAATCTAGGTATTGCTTCTGAGTCAACTGCAAATCCTAATGTAAGAACAGTAGATATTCTGCCTTAAACCCACAAAGCAGTTTTTGTAATTTTAACACACACTTTACATTACATTACATTACAAGGTACATTTAGACCACATTTTAGAATAGGCAGTTTGTCCGTACAGATATCTCATTAACACAAGTAAAAATCTGTGAGATTCACAACTGTTAATCCAAAAACGAATTTGAATTTGATGCATTGCAATGGCAGGCACCAATTATTTCTCCCATTTACTCAAATTAACTTCAGTTTCTGGCCTTCCCTAAAAGTTGCATCTAGTTTCTAATGAACCACTTATGCTTGGTTCAGCAATAAGCTATCCCGCATAAATATATTCAGGCTAAATATTGCATTAGCATGAAAAATACATTTTCTTAAATCCTAAAGTATATTAGCAGACAACTACTGCGCTTCAAACATTTATTTGAAATATGAACATGCACATAGAAAATGAGATAACAATATATTTACAATGCATATATTAACAATATATACAAAAACAGCTACAGTTCCTGGGGTTTGCTGAACCTTATATCCACTAAAATAACCTTTTCCTGGGTATATTCTTGCATGCTTCTGAACTTCATAAACCAAAGCTAGAAATAACCCTTTCACTTCTGCAACTCCTCGCAATACCTAAAGAGGGAGGGGATAATTATTATTCCTAAGTACTGTTACTACCAGTACCTGTGTGTCTTCTTCCTCAAAGGTTTACCTTTGCTCACTTGATCCCTGGTAGATGTTGCCTTTTGGGACCATTTACAGGTCCATTTCCATGACTGGCAACTTTTCTCACAATAAATCCCTTTTATTATTTCTTTGAGTCAGAAACAAAACCATATAAAATACAGTATTGCACATTTCCAACAAGTGCTTTTCGAAGCAAGATGCAACTAAATTGTTCTAGTCAACATGAGCTTGCAGTCTATATGTCCCCATTATGTTCTAACATTTATAAATATTTATGATTTAAAGGCTGATTTTTACACAGTCTGGGATCTATCTCAGAGAAGACTGTCACAAAACAGTTTTGATTTTATTTTTGCAAGTTTATACCTTCAAATAGATTATATCAGTTTTGAACAGCAAAACATTGTTTTTCCTTGACCATAATGAAATTGTAAAAAGAATATCATGGCAAATGTATGATAAACTTGGTCTTCAATGATCCAGTGCTACAGTATTGGCTCTTTATCTAAACATGGGTGTCTTATTCTATAAGAATGAATACTATATATTTGTGGGGGTACTCTTACCAAGAAAGATATTTGCTACATATTTGAATTAAGTAAATGGACATGTTTTTTAACTAAATGTAAATGTTTGATGTAGCTGTTATTTACATAATTATATTTTTTCCACTGGGTATATTCACAATGTCTAAACCTAGGCAATCTGAGTCAGTGCCAAGAGGCATCGCTCTGGTTTAGTAACAGATCTTCCTTTGAGAGCATTCTGTGGACAAAAAATGCTTTGTAAATTCCCCCCAGTGGGTTCTGATAAGATGGCTACAAGGCATGAAGTTGAATTTTTTTGAGTGACCATTTTCAACTCGAAATTGCACACATATTCTACAGCTATTTAATACAGTGGTGGATCTGTGACTAGATAGTGCATAATAATAAGCTGTGAAGTTGCTATTTCTCTAAAGCTTTAAGATGGCTTGTAGTTGACTAATTTACCTGGCTGAGACATCCAGGGGTACATCATTTTTTTTATAGCAAGAAGAGTAAAATGTAGTTCAACTCTACCCAATTTATTGTCAGTTTGGATGTCGGTCAATAAAATACCATTCTTAATACAGCTAGGGATACGAAGAAGCTGCTTTGTGGTTCTGGCAAGAAGAAAACTACAAGTGTGACTGTCAGATATCTCGAAAATTTCATATCTTAAGGATATTGAACTATGACTGTGAAGTCACTGAATTCACAATCAAAAGCATTCAATTGACACTACAATTGATGATTGTTGTCCTGGTAACAGTGCCTGGGCCTAAACTAGTCAATGTGCAGGCTTCACATCTTATGCGATGACAAGGATCTCTGATATCTCTACTTAGTAGGCCATTATGAGAACATGCAACAAGTCCCACGCTATTGTAATTTCTGTGAGAAACCATGCACAATCTGCAAATTATTAACTGGAATATATTATGAAATGTGGGCATCTTCAAATAATAAGTATGGGAAAAAATTGTTTTATTTAAGTTTTGAAGATTTTTTTCAAAAGTATGACAAAAAAAGGCTTTAACCATGACCCCCCAGTGAGTTGGGGAATGAACTCAAAAGTTTTATACCTGTAAGAGCAAGCTGTGCAATGCAGTTAAGATGAGGGCCCAACTCATCTCAAGGAGCTGATTTTTTTTCATGACCTTTCCTACTTTTATACTGAAAATTATGGTTATGCTCTGCTTCCTGTTTCCCCATTCTCTCCTTCTGCAACACCTCTTTTTTGTGAAGAGGCATGTTTTAAAAATAGAGGTGTTGCAGGATTCAAAAATAGACATGATTATGCACACCAAATATATGAAGTCATCTATCTGGCTTGTCTTACTAAAAAGTGTTTTTCTAAAATAATAACAAAAGCAGAAGTGTGAGAAATCCACCAATAAACTTAGAGCAAAATGTATTTTTCCCGTCAGTGGTTTACTGAAGATTTTATGCTCTGCAAGCTTAACCAACAAAGCTCATGTAAAAAGACCTTCAGGCAGCATATTCCAGAATATGCTTAATTATTTAATATTTAAAGTTCATACTTTAAAGTTTAATAATTTACAGGAAGGTGGAATAATTATACAATACAGAACTGCAAGGGTTTAAAAAAAATAAGAATCTGATGCAAAAAGTTGAATAAATTGTGGCATTTTTCTTATCCATAAGGTTAACAGACAGGAAAATCTTGCTAATTCATTCATTTCCTCTATGAATCACTTTATACTTGTTTTTCAAGCATTTAAAAAAAATTACTTTTTTAAAATTTTTGTGAAGCATAATAAATCTGTAAAACAGATATTTCTTTAGTGAAATAATAAATAAAGCAAGAACTGCCCAATGATAGCAGGTCTTGTAAAGATGTAGTTGTTACTGCAAATCACAACCACACATCCATCCATACATACATTAATTATCTAACCCTCTTATCCTTATGGGGTCTGCTGGTGCCTATTTCCGGCAGTCTACACCCCATGATTGTACACATATTACTTCAATCCCAGATTGAATCCTTAAAATGCCTCCTTAATATAACCGCCTGCCCCCAATGAATCCATGCCTAAAAATCGACCTGTTTTTAGCTATTATAAGAACAAAAACCAGATTGATGAGTGCTTTAACAGTTGACTGTTATCTTCCCTCCATAATTATACAAAATGAAAGGAACTTTAACAGATTTTGAGAAGCAATAGAAGTGGAAGACATTTTAAAAGTTTAAGGTCTTGATACAAACCTTATGGTTTTCTCAGTTTTAAAAGGCAGATGCAGGTCGGTAAAATTCTGTTTGTTTGTGTGTGTATGTACTATAATTTCAATCACAATTTGCAAAAAATAAATCCTAGAGGTTAAAAGGTTGTCTTTCATGGCCTATAATTTTCATTTGTTTTCACACTTGTATTCAGATTTTGAATTAACCACTAAAATTGTTAAAAAGGCCTTTTTTCTTCCAAAGAAGCACATGTACTTCCACCTTAACAATAGATCGACTGAAAATATGAGACATTTTTTGATCATTAATTCAATGTTAACCTTGAAAAAAAAGGTAATTTTTTTTTCAAACAGAAGTTTTTTATTCAGTGGTAATTGCAAATCTAGTATTTTTAACCTCTCCTTAAAAAATTTACTACACATCTTAGAGGACAGTTATCTCGGCACATTCTAGGTATTCTTTTTAAATCCTAACCGTATCCCAAAGACAATACACCTGGTACCAATTAGCAAGACAGGAAGTTCCTCTGTTTAAGTTCAAAAAAGTTCTTAAAATATATCTGTCCTAAATTAACGGATTGCAAAGTAGCACTTTCTGTAAATGAGATAATCATATTAATTACTAGGTTTCACTTTTACCTTGGAAACACTAGACATCAATTGATCTACTTTGGTGGCAATTTAAGTCATACAGCAAGTTATTTTCTTCATTTAGCCTAGAAAAAACAGTTAAAAATGTGTTTTCTCATCTCCTGTCTAGCAGGTAAGCTTTGAAAAAAAGCTGAAGTCCTAGCTTGGTTAGCCCATTTGATAAATACTGGCAACAGTATAACCACATGTAGTCAATAATACATGGATGTAGACCAGTTTTTGTTCACCATAAAGGTACTTTCTTATCAGCTGATGCCCAGTAATGTTTAAACTTGAAGGGGCAATCCTCAAATATTTCAGATATAGTTTAGATTTTGAAGGTCTTTTGAATGTCTTTGATTGTTAAAGTATTAACGTTTTATTTTACTGAAAGGAGCTCAATTTTAGAAAAAAAATGCTCACACCATAATCTAATCCAAACTTAAACACCATGCTGCTCTCCTGGACAATGCCAGACTAATAGTTATCCATGTGATTGCCGGACAAAGAAGTATTAGTCTTTACTCTGGGGAACTCTTTATTCTTCATTGTTCCAGAGTCCAGTAGTGGCAGGCATACACCTTTTTTTTTTTTATGATTCTGAAAGTCACAGGACGTTTAAAGGGCTGTAGTTGCTGACTTTGCAGATAGTTGGGGATCTCACTGCACTGTGCATCTCAGCATCTGGTGACCCAAGTTTTCAATCTGATGTCGCCTACCACTTCTTGGGTTAGTTGCTTTTGTTACATTACATTTTCATTTCAAGTAAGTTATATTGTAAACAACAATTGGCTGTGAAACATTTAGCAAAAAGGGAATTTTAGAATGGGACTTATTGTACACATGGCACACTACAAAGAGTAACCCATACTTTTGAAATTGTTTGCGTCTGCATGCTTAGCTGATTAGATTTCATACACCAGAGTCCATTAAAAATCTATATTTAACACAATCTACACAAAGGGGAGTTGGAATGATGGATTAACAAAACATCAAACTGTAATATGCGGAAATTGGAAAATTTGGACCAAGTTTGAGTGTAGATCATTAGGTTTCAGGATTATTTATATATATATATATATATATATATATATATATATATATATATATATATATATATATATATAGAGAGAGAGAGAGAGAGAGAGAGAGAGAGAGAGAGAGAGAGAGAGATAGAAAGAGAGAGAGAGAGAGAACTCATATTTAAAATGCTTCGACAAGACAGGACATACAAGGTTTTTTTAATTTGGAATGAAATAATTATTTTAGTTGGTAAGCAAGAGCAATTTGAGAATAATTAAGGTTTATTTCTATTGAAATTCCGGCAGATACATACCTCTTACTAAGGTATGTAGCACAGTCTATGTTAAACTTAACTCGCTTTATTCTCAAAGAAATACAACTCATACCCATAATCATTAGTAGCATAATAGAAATCATATTTGATCAAATAGCAGCTTTCATTGTTGTTTGGTAATGAGAGGTATTTTACACAAAACAACGTTTGGATGAGTTTAACGTTATAGGCCGGGGAGATTATGAATAGTAGTGTAATGAGGTAGTAGGTGGATTTCATGGTACTGTGCTGCCCAGACCACGTCAAAGATGTCTTTTATTCAGATCAATGAATGGTAATGATATAGAAACAAACTGTCTAAGTCGAGGTTCGGGAAAATGGATATGTAGTTGCAGCACGTTAAAGTTGCTGCAATAAAAAACTGGCAGCATGATGATAATGTTTGCAAAAGACTAGGGTCATCGGAGTACAGAGTATATGCACCTGTGCTGCTTATCATAATGCAGCCACAATGGGCTCTGCAGTAGAGTCAGCTAAGGTTGCCGTTTTCAGTTTTGACCTGCTATCCCTTTGTTCTTGCTATGGGAGTTGCCTGTGACTTTCACTACTCTGAATAATAATCAACAACACCCTCTTGCAGAATAATGCATCTATTGCAGTCTTTTCCAACCAAGCCATCTGTTCTAAATGCCCATGGCATGTTAATGCCTGCGTTTACCTAATCACATTTCAGGATGATCAGAGACCTACTGAGAAAAATCACAGAAGGATAAGCTAAATCAGACATCTGCAACAAAATCCAGTGGTCTCTTCTCCCTTGAGCATGCCTCCAGGGCTGATTTTGTCCGCAGTGAGAGATTCTGTGATCATTTTTACTGCAGACACTATTGTACAGAGTCCATAGTGTAGTGGTTGGCTTGGATACATTTTAGAAAGTGGTGCAGAAGAGAAGGATAATTGCAGAAACACAGAAGGTGGCACTAAGCTGTCAGTACCTTTAAGAGTCTGAATTGCGCTAGACGATCACATGGTACCTGTTTGCCTTTCATTTCCTCCATGTTTGGATACAATTCTAGTTCTCACCACAGATTACCACTCTTGGCTCAACCTACCCTTCTCCTCCCCACAATGTTGTTTGTCTCCCACACTATCTCCCACTGAGCTTTTCAGAGTGGAGAAAACACTTGTTTTGACAGTTATGATAACTGACTAACTGTCATCTGCCTGGAAGAAAGGGAGCTGCGTCGTATTGGAACACACTTCCTCTGACTCTTTCGCTATCCTTATGCTCTGCTATGTTCATGTGTGTGAAACAAGGAGGGGTGGTCCCAATGTGATGTTGAGAAAACAGTTCTATCTTTTTTTTCCAAATGCTACCCCATGTCTGCTTATCTGGCATGAGAAAAGATTGTTTCTAGTTTGCAGCTTTGAATACATGTGGAGATTCATTACAAATTCTACTTAGTTGAGAAAGATAAAAAATGAAAATAAAAATAAAATAAATTGTCTGTACTTCATTTTAACACTGCACGAGACTATAAAGCATTATTTGCAGTTCCAGTGAGAAGTTCACCTACTCGTATTCTTGCCATGAACGTAAGAATAATTTTAGCATTTTAGTGATTAATTTGATCAATTACTTTTTCATTGTGGAGGATTTTTCTCATTTACACCACATCAAAATATACATCTAAGGTTAAATGCATGACTAATGAATTGTTTAAATGTTGGTATAAAGTTCTTTAAGGAGTAGTTTTACTGCTTCGTATCTTTTAATTTTACTGAAGTAATAGTAGTATGAATTTCTGGATCCTCTACCCACAGCAAGTAACTGCACTTTATGTTGAACGAGTATGTTTAAAGCTAAATTGCAACAGACACAGATCAATAGTTCATGTTAAAGAAATACTTTTTATAAACAAGCTTTTTTTTTTTAAGGCTAATTTATGTCCGATGAACCTAGTTTTGCTGTGATATTTATCTTATAAACCAGTTAGTTAAACCTCAATCCCTAAAATATCAAGCCCTAAACCTTAATTATTTATAATCTGTTCTTATGTTTTTTGTATGCAAGTATGTTTTCTGAAAGTATGCTAATACTTTTAAAAATCATAAGGTACTGATTGTTGGCAAGCAATTAATGGATGCATTGAACCATCTGTCACCTCCTGCATTCATTGCAAACTTAATTGGAGTTTGACTTTGAGGTAAAACAACACCTTTGGGAACCGATTTGACTTGCAGAAAGGGTTAGGACCTCCCAGCCATATTACCTGGCATGCAAGAACAAGACTTTAGAAGATTAGACCTCCAAGACTGCAGCCACCTCTGTCCACCAATAAACTTCCAAGCGCATGTCCATTTTACTGCACAGCCTCCATTTAACCAAGTGCGCCCTTTGGATCAATCCTTGTCACGGACACTCACAACCTATAACCTGGATCCCCTCACCTCTCCCTGGCGGAAAACCTACAACATCCAAGCAAGATCCTCTAAAACTCAGATTACAGACCTGCCTGTTTTCCGTAGGAGCTCCCGTTCCCCCCTCGTCACAGTTCTTCTCCATTCCTGATCAGAAAACCTCCTCTTGCACAGTATAAAGTGGTCACTGAGTGGTCATTTACAGGCAGCCGAATTTTGACAAAGATTTTATCAATCATTTTAATGACTTTGTTGCTATCATTCTTACGCGTTATGATCAATTTTTGATTGTCAGAGAGTTTAATGTGCATCCATGTTGTCTGTCCAAACCTATTGCCAAAGAGTTTATGGACTTGATTGAAGCTTTTAATTTGACACAGCATGTCACTGGCCCAATACAAGTGCATGGACACACCTTAGATCTTGTATTGTCTCATGCTTTTGTGTATACAATGTTGTGGTTGAGGATGTCGTTTTCTCAGACCACTGTCATGTATTGTTCGATTTTAGTTTAACCTTAGACAGGGAGATCCCAGCTGTGCTTCGTGGTCGTGTTGTTAATTCTAACACTGCCGCAATTTTTAACCCTCTCTTCACAGCTGCGGTTCAGTGCCTTTTGAACTCAACTGCATCCATGAATATCGACCAACTTATGAATTATTTTATTTCCACCTGTACAAATGTTCTGAACAGTGTCGCTCCCCTTAAAATCATGCGCCGCAAGCCAAGACAGGAGCCTTGGCTCAATGACGTCACTCGCGAGGGCCAGCATGAGTGTCGGAGGGGGGAGCGTAGGTGGAAAAAGGACCGTCTGGAGATTTCCTTCCAGATTCTTAAACAGAGCTGGAGGCATTACCAGCATGTTGTTAAAGCTGAGAAAACTAAATATTTCTCAGATTTTCTCAGATTTTTTTAATCATGAATAATGTCACCAAGCCTTGTGTTCTTCTTAAAACTATTATTTCTGTTTTTAATCCGAATCCTCCCACTTTACTGGAAATGACCAATGACACTTGTGAAAGATCCCTTTTTTATTTTAATGACAAGGTTACTGCTCTTAGAGCCGAAATACATCACTCATCAGTGTGTGTTTCGGAGGCCCAGAGGAATCCTGAGTGCTTGGATGTTTTTTGCCAATTTGAACCTATGCCACTGTCTGACCTCACAGGCACAGTTAGCAGAATTAAACCCTCCTCTTGTGCCACTGACCCCTTAACGCCTCGTCTTTTTATAGAGGTCTGGGAGACTATTGGCTCCTTTGTCAGGGATATAATTAACAAAAGTCTGGTCATGGGGACTGTTCCCATATTTTCTAAAAACGCTGTAGTTGAACCTCCAATGAAAAGAAACGGTCTTGACCCCTTGGTTTTGGCGAATTATTGTCCGATTTCTAAATTTCCACAGGTTTCCAAGATTTTAGAGAAATGTTTCCTTGCCCAACTACATCTGTTTTTAGACACCATTGGCATTTTAGACCCGTTACAGTCAGGCTATAAAGCCTTCCATAGCACTGAGTATGCACTTCTTAAGGTTTTTAATTACCTGCTTTTAATGACTGATTCTGGTAGCTCTGCCATTTTAGTGCTCTTAGATCTCACAGCTGCTTTTGACATGGTGGACCATGCAATTCTTTTATCACGTCTGGAAAACTGTGTGGGTGTCAGGTGGAAAGTCCTTAAATGGTTTCAGTTGTTGAGTGGGAAGTCCTTCTCTGTCAGGCTCGGGGACTCCCCCTCATCCTTTGCTCCTCTCCAGTGTGGAGTCCCCCAGGGTTTAATCCTAGGACCAGTTCTTTTTTCCCTTTACCTGCTCCCACTCTGAGAGATTTTTAGAAAACATGGCATGTCTTATCACTTTTATCCAGATGATTGCAAAATTTACATGCCATTCACAAAAAATAGCCATTGCCCCCTGACACCCCTACTTAGCTGTCTAAATGACGTCAAGGCTTAGTTGGCCAAAATTTTTTTAAAGCTAAACGAGGTAAAGACTAAAGTCATGTTGTTTGGGAACATCCTCCTTGACATGGGACCCCTTCAAACCTACGAGCAACATGGATTTAAAACTGGATTAACATGTTAATGCGGTTTTAAAATCAAGTTTTTATCACCTTTGACTTTTATCAAAAGCCAAACCTTTTTTATCTTTTAATCTTCTGGAACAACTTGTTCACGCTTTTATCTCTTCTCGTCTGGACAACTGCAATGCCCTATACTCTGGAGTTTGTAACACGGCTCTTTTCCGTCTGCAGTTTGTCCAGAACTCTGCGGCACGACTTTTAACAAGGGCCAAGAAGCACGAACATATCACCCCTATTTTAGCTTCACTGCACTGGCTGCCTGTACGTTTTAGAATAGATTTTAAAATATTATTGTTCTGAGTTCTGTGGGCCAGTCCCAGCTCACGGTCCCTAAGACTAGACTTAAAGCTAGGGCGACAGGGCGTTCTCTGTTGTTGGTCCCAGACTCTGGAATGCTCTGCCCCTCCGTGTTCGAACTCCCCCCACTCTGGAGTGTTTTAAGTCTTGTCTGAAGGCTCACTTTTATTCTTTGGCTTTTAACACCGCATGAGTTGTATGGTCCTATGCGTTTTTTACTGTTTTAGCTGATTGTCTTGTTTTATTTATTGTATTATTTTATTGTTCTCTATTATTCTGTCTATTATTCTATTATTTTAGTTATTTTATGTCTTATTTTATTTATTTTTTATCATGCATTTCATATATGCAGCATTTTGGTGGACATGTTCCTTCTTTTAAATGTGCTATATAAATAAAGTGGAGTGGATTGGATTGGTTGATAGAAGTGAATTCCCTTGGAAGGCAATAAGGTCTGCATTTGAACATTAAAAACTACCCATTATGTGAGCAGTCTCTCTCAGTAGTAGCAGAGTCTGTGCACCAAGCTGTGTTAATATAAATGCACAAACCTCCGCCTCTTGTTTTGCCAGAGTAATCTGCTGTCCTGTTGGTTCGGTGTGTGTGGCGCCCCGCTAGCTGGATAACATTGTCCGGGCAGCTGTCCATAATCCGTTTGTCATACGTGATGGATAGTCATAATTCGTCCATTTTATTGGCTAGAGAACGAACATTAGCGAGGAAAAGGGAGCTAGAGTGGTGTTAGCTTTAGCCTAGCTCGCAGCCCTCCGTGCTTCCCCCGACTTTGTTCACGTTCTCGCTGCCCTCTGCATACACTTTTGCACAGCCGGGAAGAGTTGCCAGCCTCCAGTGTTCTGGAGATCTCTAGGATGTAACTTCAAAGGTCCAGAAGCTCATGTCTACTGTAGAACAACCACGTGGTGCAGTTCTGGACGAAAAGTCAGGTCAGGAGTAAGTAGAAAACTGCTAAATAGCAGATTTTGGAGAGATGCTGAGCCTCATGTTGTTAACGAAATCTTGCAAATTTCTTAAATGTGCTTTCTCAACAAGGAGCACAAGAATGATACTGGGTACAAATAGCCTGGTAAAAACCCAACCCATTTTACGGCACCTTACTTCATTCAGAGGGTCTGGACCTTTGGCTATTGAAAAACTATTGCTGAAGAGATTAACTTTCTTGAAAATGTAAACAACTGTATCATTTTTACCCTATTGCTAGCAATTGGCTGAAGTATGCCAGCTCAATGAAGCTTGCATTTTGTGATCAACCGTTATAAACAACAGTTCCAAGCCTTTTGTTTTCCTTGCCCTGACTTTATTTGCTCAATATTTGGAAATGTGAGCAACATGGACTGAATGGCTCTGTAGACTTCATCGACTTCCATTGTCAGCCTGATTTTAAATAGTGTAGAAAATCAGTGCCATCATTTGTAACTCGTACTTCCGTTTGCTGATTGACCATAATAAAATTCCTCCTGCCTAAGCTTAAGAGAAACACAAAACTGAAGGAATTTTAGAATTATGCGGAAATGTGTAAAAAGACAATGACCTTGCTAGGGTAAAACTAAATGAATGGTTGTGTACACATTTTCTTTCATTTATTCACAAGACAATACCTCTAATAGTAATACTAATCACTAATAACACCTTTAGTAGTTACTATGTTAATTTTTTGGTGGACGGTAAATTATTTATTTTATTTCAGTTTTAAATCAAGCAAATGTTCATTATCTTAAACAGTTTTTTTTATGTTAAAGCAATGAAAGCCTATTATTTTTAATTAAGGTTACTATACCATTTGAATCTCATACTTGTCCTTGCCTATCCGATACCATCATTGATTAATTCACTAATACTGGAACTTTAAATACCACAGAACCTAGCACTGACTTAAACAGATGAAGAAGTTTAAAAATAAAACAGATCTTAACAGCTGTTGGGCCACTGTTATTCGGAGGCTTCAAATCTCATACATGATATTGAGGCATCATTTTTGTTCTCATAAATCAGTTTGTTTTCTTGAGATGATCTATTTCAAATGGTCTTAGAATTATTTAAGCATTCCATCTCTGATTAAGGTTCTGCCTACAAGATGTAAGACTGCCTACAAGATATAAGGCTCATTAAATGATGAACATGGAGCACACTGTACATCTAGATCTAAAGATGGAGATTTATGAAAGGAGGTTGAAAGTATGGCTGCAGAGGACTTTAACAATAGATATAAATGCTACCATGGAAAACCATGGAAAAACCTGAGCTAACCATCCATATCTCACCCTTCTTGATATGTTCCTCTATTGTGCTCACTGAGGATCGCTCTCATGTTTTCACACCCCTTGCCTATTAGTGTACATCCAGCCAGTGCCACATTAAAATACCTACAAGACAGGGCCCAGATAAAGATTCCTCTTTTTAACTGAATAGTTTGATCCATCCCAGACAATGCACGGTACATTAATATTTCCCTACAGATTAGAGACAAAAGAGATTCAGACCCATGTGCTGTACTGACTGTGTTTGTCATCTGCACATCATCTGGAGAAAGAAATAGAGACCGAAGAAGAAGATGAGACAAGGATGGTCAAATATAGCAAAACTACATACATTTTTCATCTGCCAGTTTTCAGCATCACTCCTCTAGGCAGCTACTTTTGATTTCTGCAGTATCCATAATAGTTATTGGCACTTCAGCTTTTCAAGTCACATCAAAACCTGAGATGAGGGTCCGCTGGTTTTGATAGTTAAAACACTTGAGGGAGGTGGAGCATTTAGGTCTCATGGGCTTTTGGTTATGTTTGTTGTACATGGGTCTTGTGGAAAACTGGTTCTTCCCAGCAGACTTGTCTCAGAGGGTGTCCAACAAAAATACAGGATGCTCATTCCTAGAGAAACTCCCCAATCCTCTATGTCAATTTGGAGCTCACTACAAATGCATGATGGGAAATAAAATAATTCCCTCCTTCTTTTACACATCCCCCCTGAATAAGACTCTGACCTGAATACAGATTCATATGAATAGCCATTGCCTTGTGGTAGACAGCTTTTTGACAGCTTTACCCCCCTCCACACATGCATACACACACATATTATGCATTTCTACCTTCACAAAGATTACATTAAAAACAATAAATGTTTCATTCATATATATAGACTACACCTAACACTTACTCTAAATTTAATCATTATTACTATCCCTATAACCCTGGATCTAACATCAACCCAATTTACCCTTTAACCCTAACCTTTAACCCAAAAACAAAACTTCTTTTGGGGCCTGGGTTTTGGGTCCTGTTAGGAGCAGTAAGTCCTCACAATGTATTATTTGTCGGAAATCAGGACCTTAAACTGTGAGAGATACTAAAACAACACACACAAAGATATACACTTACACACTATTACTAATGAAGGTATAGTGCTAAGACAATAGCATCATGGTCCGGGAGTTGAATCATGGGAGTACAACAAGAAAAACTGTGAAGAGAGGAAAAAACAACCAAATATCACTGCACTGTTGAGAGCTGCAGCCCTAGATTCACAACCATACTGGGAATCACACCACTTTTAAATAATTCAGGATGAACAGAAGAGAGACATTTTTGCAGTAAGCAAAGAGGCCAAGGAAATGACGGGGAGAATAAGAATCCAGCAACATCTACCAATTTGACAAATTTGTTCAAAACCTCACTGAAGTATTCATACCCGTAGAACCTTTTCATCCTTTTTCACATTTTGCCACAAGCTTCCATGTGTTTTATTGGGATTATATATGATAGGGAAGCACAGCCAAAAGCATATTTATGAAATGGTAGCAAAATGACACATGCTTCTATAAAATCAAACAACAATATTGTGCAGTTAGTCCCCTATTTTGCTGCAATTACAACCATTTTTGCAGAGCTGAAAGGTCGATTTGAATACAGAACATCTAAGAGGAGTTTTCATGCTGTAACAAAGGCCACTTTGTGACAGATTTGCAAATAGTTGTTCCGTCAACAGATTCTTCCTGAGCTGTAACTCTCTGCACCTCTAAGGGAGTTTCAAAAGAGTCCTTTTATCAGAGCTTCAGATCTAAGCGCTTAAGAGGGGTCAATATATATACAGCTCAATCGTTTTCAGATTTATCATCCACATGTCACTCATTTTGAAAAATGTTGAGTTGTTTCATTCCAAAATGTTTTTCTTTAATATAATTTACCTTTTAAATCACGATAATGTGATTTTGTTTTTTGAAAATAATTTATGATATGGCTTTCGTAGCAGACAAATTCAACAGAACATTAAATATTCGTTCTAATTTTCGCAACACTGCGCATGTGCCACCTCATCTCCTGTAACGCCCCTTGATTCCGGAAGCATGCACGTCCTCAGCACATGCAGTCTGTTTACATCTGCAGGACCACAGCGTCTGGCGCCGCATCGGACCTATTACAGAATTGATTGCTTTTACAGCAATGAATTAGCTACCAAAAGGTTATTTGTTTAGGAAAACACTTGTACAAGAAAATTTGGCAGTAATTAATGATTATCAGTGATAAATTCCACATAAAGGCTGCACAGCTAGCGTTTTCTGACGGACCCTGCGTAGCGATTACAACACTTGTGTCAAATCAACACAAATCCTTCTAAATGAGCAGGTATAAGCACATTACCCGTCTAGCAGAAACTCCGCGACGAGTTGATTGGTTTGGAATCCCTTTTCGGCTTTCAATGCCCGCCACCGCACAAAGCAGTAATCTCCGAGATAAACTTGTGTTTTGTTCATCTCTGCAGCCGTCTTTTCTCAGCGACTTCAAACACGGTTTTTCTCTTGCGAGCTTCCATTTTCGTTGCCGTACGGGGAGAACCTCTCTTCAAGGAGGATTCAAGGACTCAAGGATTCTTTATTTGTCATTCTACATACATGATGGTACATGAAGTGGAACGAAATTACGTACTCACGGTACTATTCCACCCAAGAGCTAATATTAAAATAGATAAAATAAGTTAAAAAAATAAAATAAAATTAAAATAAATAAAATCGAAGTAAAGTAAGTAAAATAAATAAAATAGTAATATACGGTGTTAAAGTGCGGGTATTGTAGTCCGTGCAGTGGTTTGTTCAGGATGAGTTCAAGAGTCTAACAGCTTCAGGAATGTAGCTGTTTCTGAGACGGGTTGTTCTACACTTGATGCTCCGCAGCCTCCTGCCTGAGGGGAGCAGAACAAAAAGTGAGTGTGCTGGATGGGTAGGATCCTTCCTGATGCAGGTGGCCCTCTTTCTGCATCTGGAGGTGTAGATGTCTGTGATGCTGGGGAGGCTGACTCCAACAATCCTCTGTGCGATCTTCACCACCCTCTGCAGAGCTTTTCTGTCTGCAGCAGAGCAGCTTCCATGCCACACGTTGATGCTGGAGCACAAGACGCTCTCCACCACACATCTGT
>JAVLVB010000318.1:3070402-3095111 GCA_032876305.1 Orestias chungarensis | reverse complement strand
GAGGTGAAGTCCACAAACAGCATACGGACGTACGAATCCCTCTGCTCCAGGTGGGTGAGGGCAGTGTGGACCACGGAGGAGATGGCGTCCTCTGTGGATCGATTTTCCCTATATGCATACTGGTGTGGATCCACAGTGACATTGATGTTCGCTTTGATGTGGGTCTGAACCAGTCTCTCGAGGCACTTTGTGACTATCGTTGTGAGGGCTACTGGCCGATAGTCATTCAGACCTGTCACTGCGGAGCTCTTTGGGACCGGGATGATGGTGGCGGTCTTCATGCAGGTGGGTACAGCAATGGTGAATGATGCGTCTTGTCCGTCCCGTTTTACTCCCTAAACAACAATCTGCGCATGCGCGAATTCGAACATGAGCGTGCGTTGTACGGATCGGGTGGGTGGGGACATTAGTGATATAGGTCATCGCGTTAATTTTATTTCCGCATTGACAGCCAGTTATTTTTCACCACCGGTCGTTTCTGATAGGCTCTCATTTTCAATGGAATTTTCCATTGAAATTTTTCTACTGAAAAGATCCTCTCCTATACCTTTAAGGTTGTGGTTACAAAAGGAAGGATGAAGTACAGTGAAATGTAATCATAACTCTGCATTGTGTTTTGTGTTGTGTCATGCCTTGCAGCATATCTGTCATCCATCTTTTTTATGTCTGACCATGTGAATTTGGGTACAAATGAAAAGTTGATAGGGATACCCAACAGGATAAGGGAAGTTAAGTATATTTACATTTTAAATGTTTGGGGTATGTTGTAAAGACCTCTGTGCTGCTTGAAATAATTTTGTCTGTTTTACTCCAGTTAGTATTTCATATCCAAATGCAAAATAAAGAAGAGATAGGCCTCTGCCAGTCAGACAAAGGCAGTGACTCAGCGAAAAACCTCTCACCTCTTTGCTGGCAATGGTATCTTCTTCTGAGTATGCTTGTTTGTTGTTTTGACTGCAGATAAGCTGCAACTCTGTGAGTCTTTGGAGTCCGGCAGAGGCTGAGCGCGCGGGACGGGTGCTGAGAGGTCATGCCCTCTGTGTTCCAATACTCTAGAGAATGCAGCCTTCCATGCACAGCTCCAATTTATACGCAAATCCTAACACACAAACACACCTCTGACACATCTTTTATCAGTCTGAAGCCCAAAGGAAGGTGAGAGTTCAAAAAGTGAAAAGGATTTGACTTTCGGCTGAGTATACACACTAAGCAGGGAATTATATTAAATAAACACAGATGTTCCTGTCTTGCTGATTGACAGTAGGTTGATTTTTCTAAACATGGAAGACTTTAAAAATTTAACACAAATATTAAAAAATGTAGAGATATTCTATTTAATCAGACCTTTAAAGTTTGTTGAGACATTATGTGTATTTTTATTAGTTTTTGGGGGATTTTCTCTCGTTAGCAAGCTATGTTTGATTTACAGACATAAGAGCAATCTAAATATGAAATACCTTTTTTTTCTTCTTTTTAAAACACAACTTTGTAAAATCAGCTGTTTTGTTTCCCACATGCATGATAAGATCACATTCATCAGGAGGACTATGTGGGCCAGGATGAGTAGATGAGCAATTTATGAGGAGAGAGAACTGAAGCAATTTAGCTCTATAGAAGTGCTCGCACCTGTTAGTGGGAGTCTGGAGAGGCCTCATACATACGAGGATGGAGCAACAATAGGCAGTTTACATGTGTGTGTCGGTGCTCATGTGTTTACATCTGTTGTCAGATCACCCTGGTTACACCCACACAGCCCCGGAAGCTATTCTAATCCGCTGGATAATCATGCCAGCATCTCCCAGTTTCATAACTGGAGGAACTCCATCCAGAGATGAGAAGCTAAAATTAACGTGGACAACAAAGATGTGTGGTGGGTCTCTGAAGAGAGAAACCCTAACAGACTGGAGATATGGTTTCTGCTTTTTCCTGACACTGTAACATGCAGCTTTTGCTGTATGGAGATGAAACAAGTTTGCAAACAATAAAAGAAATTTGGAAATGAGAACTGGATTAAAATATTGTTGTCAAGTTTAAACTGAAAGCTTTCTGCATGAGCAGAAAAACCGATCCATTATACAAATCTATACATAAACTGGATATTGGAATCTATTCTCCAAAATATTAGCTTCTTCTATTCAGTTTATTCATACAGCGCCAATTTGCAACACATTTCGTCTCTTAAATTTTTTTTATTTCATTCCAAACATGAAAACACTGTAAAAAAAATCAGTTTAAAAATCCAAGGCAAGGAAACCCAGCAGATTGCATAGAGTCATTGACTTGCAGTATTCCCTCCTCTGAGATCAGCAACGATACGATAACTAACGAAACGATAGCTTGTGTTGTTGTTGACTTTACAGCGATCTCTCATACTAGCGACAGTGGAAAGGAAAAACACTCCCCTTTAACAGGAAGAAATCTCAAGCAGAACCTCACTCAGAACTAGCGGCCGTCTGCCGCGACAGAGTAGGGGTTTGGAAAGACACAAATATTAGTGCGCATTATTTTTCAAAAGGTCCTTTAATCCTGAGTTTTTTGTGCATATTAGATCGTGTTTCCTTAGATATGTAATTTTCTTTTCCTAATGTCTTGTACTTTTAATAATTTGTATTACCGCTTCACTGTTATGATTATTCATCTCCCTTGGCCTATCAGTTTGCTCCATCTAATATCATCAGCTATTTATCACTTATACTTAAATTGACCGTTTTTTGTCCTATGCTGGTTCTTTTTCTGTTTTCCTAACGGCTTTCCTGCCATTTCCACCATCAACACGTAGAAACTATTTAAAACAAGTTTAAAATACTAGATACATTCTGGAGAGCAAGAAAACCAGTTAAGGTGAAGTTTACAGTTTGAAACACCAAACCACGATCTAGCTTGACCTTCGGTCCAATCTTGACTATACTCTTAATACAACTATGAAGAAATTTATGTACTTTTCTCCTTTAATATTACAGTGATAAATCCCACATCTCCTGCACATAAAAGGCTTCACTTCTCATCCTTGCACCCTTTACTTTCTATGTATTATTATGAACCATATGAGTGACATTGACTACCATGTTGTATGTCACTGGCATAATGACCCTCACACATGATCAGAACAGCAGAAGAGAGGAGTAAATATATTTTGATTAAGAGGAATATTACAGTATGATCACTCAACAGTATTTGACAACGTTAACAAGAGAAGAACTCATTCATCTTATCATCTTCAACCATTGTCATTGTTGTCTTGAGAGACGTTAATATATCTCAAGGCCACTGTTTGTAGAGCTGGAAAATGCAGTGGATGTGAACATAGATATTCTGCCTACAGTGGGAATTGTAATCTGTTGAGGTTTGCTTTACAGAAAATTCTCAAGCAAAATTTCCAATAAAATTTTGGAGAAACTCTTGACTATGCTGTTACAGATTTACAGGGGTTGGACAATAAAACTGAAACACCTTTAATTTTAATGGGGGAATTTTCATGGATAAATTGGACCAGCCTGGTGGCCAATCTTCATTAATTGCACATTGCACCAGTAAGAGGAGAGTGTAAAGGTCCAATTAGCAGGATAAGAGCACACTTTTGCTACAAATATTGCAATGCAAACAACATTATGGGTGACATACCACAGTTCAACAGAGGACAAATTGTTGATGCACATCTTGCTGGCGCATCTGTGACCAAGACAGTAAGTCTTGGTCACAGAAACAAGGGATGTTCGTGTGCTAACCCGGATTGTATCCAAAAAACATAAAACTATGACTGCCCAAATCACGGCAGAATTAAACGTGGACCTCAACTCTTCTGTTTCCACCAAAACTGTACGTTGGGAGCTCCACAGGGTCAATTTACACAGTTGGGCTTCTACAGCCAACCCTTCGGTCGCTCGTGCCAATGCCAAATGTTGTTTCAATGGTGCAAGGAGTGCAAATCTTGGGCTGTGGACGATGTGAAACATGTATTGTTCTCTGATGAGTCCACCTTTACTGTTTTCCCTACATTTGGGAGAGTTAAGATTTGGAGAAACCACAAAGATGCACCCAGACTGTTGCATGCCCAGAGGGAAGGTTTGGTCTGCCATATCATGGCATTCCCTTGGCCCAATACTTGTGCTAGATGGGCGCGTTAGTGAAGGCAGTGCCATGTATCAGGATAACAATGCACCAATACACACAGCAGGAATGGTAAAAGATTGGTTTGATGAACATGAAAGTTCAACTTCTCTCATGGCCTGCACAGTCACCAGATCTAAATATTATTGAGCCACTTTGGAGTGTTTTGGAGGAGCGAGTCAGGAATTGTTTTCCTCCAACACCATCTCATTCTCAACATGGACTGACCCTGTATTGGCCGCAAAAGGAGGCTCTACACCATACTAGTAAATTATTGTGGTCTAAAACCAGGTGTTTCAGTTTCATTGTCCAACCCCTGTATGTCATGGCATATTACCAATTAAGTAATAACTTATCAGGTTTATTTTTTGGATTGTGTCCCAAGCAGTTTGCTATAATTTGTTGGTTAAACACAAAGTTTCAGCTCTGTGTTTTGTGTTTTTTCATTCTTATTTATTTTCTATTTATTTATCTTTTAATTCTTTTTCGGACTTCTCCCTGCATATCTTCCGAAAACCGAAAGATCCATCAGCAAGATGCCTCCTTTTTCTTTTTCTGAGGATGACTACGCTAATCTCCTTCAGAAACTCAACATGCTGGAAACCAAAATCCAACTAGAAGTAAATGTGGAAATAAATGCCGGTTTACAACTCTACCTCTTACTGGACATGATGCTGCTACCCGTCAGCTAATCAGCACGGGCAAGGACAACCAGAAACAAGAGGATGTTGCTTTGAATAACAAGACAAGTAATGTCTGGAATGTGCTCGGCGCTAAACCGAAGAGTAACTCATCTCAGAGGAAGAAGAGAGAAATCTGCGATGCGACCAGCTGGCCTGCACTACTGTCGAGACCGAAATCCTCCTCGACTCCAGTTGTTCGCAGGACACAGACTTGGACAGCTATCAGTGGGAAACCAAAAATGAAGCTTCCTCCTCCTCAAACAACTGACCACTACAGAACAGATTTGCACCACCACAGAAATATAGTTCTCCACTTGATCACCAGGATGAAGTCTCTTCACACAGCAAGGTAAACCGAAAAAGCAAATCAGAAAATAAAAGACAAAGATGGAAGCTAATGCCTGGTCCTGAGACTCTGATTGTTGGTGATGCTGTGGTGAAGGATGTAACATATGTGTGTGGGAAACGTACAAAAATACTGTACTTTACAAAGGACATGGCATCAGATGTGAAAGACAATATTGTTGAAATTCTGGCTGAACATCAAACTGTTAGGACCCTTGTTCTACACCTGGGATCTAACGACACTGTGAAACGGCAGTCTGAGGTGCTGAAACAGAACTTCAAGAAGCTATTAGATACAGTTAATAATTTGGATCCTGACGTGTTCATCAGTGGCCCTCTACCACCAATGAGAGGAGATGAGAGGTTCAGCAGGCTGTTCAGCCTGAAAAAATGGCTGTCAGGTGTCTGTGCCACTTACACCTTTAGTTATATTGACAATTTCAGTTTTTTCTGGGACCGCAGACATTATTTTAAGGCAGATGGTCTCTGCCTCAATAGATCTGGAGTTAGGCTGTTTGCAGCTAATCTATTCTATGTTTTGAGTTCCCATTATGCTCCAGCGGCCAAGGACAAAATGAATCAAAAACATGAAGATAAGGATAAGAATGCAACGCAGCCAAGAGATTACCCCGAGACGGCGGCACCCCAGCCCCCACCTGCGCCTCCAGATGACGTCCTCCTGGGGCTCTCTGAGATACCGCCTGCACTAAAAGGCAGAAATGAGGACCCACCCTCATCAACATCATCGTCACCATCTCTTCCTCTTCTGGATTTTACAGAACACATGAAGGAGCTGGTTAGTGTTGCCACCAGGATGACCCCATGCCCCAGTCCTCTCCCATCCCGTCGTCCTGCCCTTCCTCCTCCCCCAACACAAACTCCTTATGTCAACTCCATCTCCAGTGTACAGAGAGTCCTGCGAGTGAGTCATTGGAAACAACTGCTAGATGAATGATATGAATCGGGTCCAGGCAGCAGTACTGCATATACCCATGGCTCATTCCAGGATAAGCCGGCGCCCGATGTGGAAGTACCTTCCTTCATCCCTGTAGTAATACGTAACAGAAAACGATTAGTCAACCATCAAAACAGTCCAAAACAGTCTGTATGCATCTCAAATCTTGTGTTCACTACTCGTCAGCCACAGTCAGCAAATAACAGTAACACGCTGAAACTCGCTGTACTGAATGACAGATCTTTGGCACGGAAAACCTTTCTGATTAATTATTTGATTTCATCTCATAACCTTGATTTTATGTTTTTAACCGAGACATGGCTTGATAAAATCACAGCTGATACAGTCCTGATTGAAGCTAGTCCAACTCACTTCAATTTTTTGAAGGTGGGGGGGTTTGTGCCATATTCAGGGTCAATATACCCATTCATAAATTAGTATTTTATTTTTTTGAGTATGTATCATTCAAAATGGATACAAAACAATCTTCCATTCTTTGTATTACCATCTACAAACCTCCAAATAACTGTTTTATTGATGATTTTACTGAACTACTTTCAATTGTATGCACTAATTTGGACTGTTTGGTCATAACAGGGGACCTGAATGTGCACATGGATACAGCCCAAGGTAAACATTGTAAAGAACTCACTGCTGTCCTTGAGGTGTTTGGTCTAACTCAGCATGTGAACAAGCCTACACACAACAGAGGACACACTCTAGATGTGCTTATCTCAAAGGGTGTTATTATTTTAAATGTGGGTGTTTTGGATGTCGCTTTGTCTGATCATTTTTGTGTTTTCTTTGACATTTCTGTTTCACCCAAGCCAACAGTTGGCCCTACAGTTACTCAAGGAAGACTTTTTGATGACACAGGGATTCAGTTTTTGAAAATGATTAGGTTTGAAAATGCTCCGTGTTCTGATGTTGATGATATGTTAAACTCTTACACATCAAGTGTCTTGAAGGTTATGGATGCCATTGCTCCTGTCAAGGTTAAAGTGGTTACACAAAAGGCACCATGGAGAAAAGAGGTCTCGGTCAGGGCACAGAAAAGGGAGTGCCGGAGAGCCGAACGGAAATGGCGTAAGTCAAAGCTCCAGGTTAATTTTGAAATCTACAAAGAAAAGTTGTGTGTGTTCAACCAGACTTTGCATAGAACCAGAGAGAGCTATTTTTCAGAAATCATCAAAAACTGCAGAAACAACTCTCGTGACCTGTTTGCTACAGTGAGCAGATTAACAAACCTTCCAGTCTCGACCCCCTTGGAACTGATTTCTACATCTAAATGCCAGGAGTTTGCAATATTCTTTAATGACAAAGTTCAAGGCATTAAAAATGCAATTGTTTCCACAACAGACATAGCTCCCCTACCCCCAGTTAGACATATGGAGCTGACACACTTCACACCAGTCTCCGATAAAACAGTTGAAGAGATCATCTGCAGCCTGAGTCCATCTACTTGCTGCCTGGATGAGTTACCCACTAGATTCCTAAAGTCTGTGCTGAGCAGTTTGCTTCCACAACTCTCTCAATTAGTCAATATCTCACTTCAGACTTGAATATTCCCAAAGTCCTTGAAAACTGCTGTCATTAAGCCTCTCCTAAAGAAGAGCAGTCTGAATGCCACAGTACTGAACAACTACCGGCACATCTCAAACCTGCCATTCTTAGGAAAAGTGCTCGAAAAAGTTGTATACCAACAGCTGAGTGACTTTCTCCTGTCTAACAATGTGTTTGATGCTTTCCAGTCAGGCTTTAGGCCCCACCACAGCACTGAGACAGCTCTGATCAAGGTGACAAACGACATCCGCCTAAACTCAGATGCAGGCAAAGTCTCTGTCCTAGTTCTGCTGGACCTGACCGCCGCCTTTGATATGGTTGACCATGTGATTTTATTACAGAGGTTAAAAGACTGGGTGGGAATCACGGGTATGACTCTAAACTGGTTCAAGTCCTACCTTGAGGACAGTTGTTACTTTATTCAAATTGGGAACTGCGTCTCCGACCGAATGGGTGTGACCTGTGGGGTTCCCCAGGGGTCGATCCTGGGACCCCTTTTATTCAATCTGTACATGCTTCCATTGGACCAGCTAATACGCAACCATGATGTGTCCTACCACAACTATGCTGATGACACTCAGATCTACGTGTCGCTGACAGCAGGAGAACATGGGCCTGTTGATTTATTGTCTCACTGTACTGAACAGATCAGTCTGTGGATGCAGAACAACTTCCTCCAGTTAAACTCAGACAAAACTGAAATCATTGTCTGTGGCCCACAGAAACAAAGAGAAAGTGTAATTAGTTACCTTCTGACGCTCTCTCTGGAACCTAAACATCAGGTCAGAAATCTTAGGGTAATACTCGATTCTGACCTGAACTTCAACAGCCACATTAAATCAGTAACATGAGCAGCCTTTTACCATCTTAAAAACATTGCCAGAATCAGAGGAATAGTCTCTAAACCAGACCTAGAAAGACTTATCCATGCTTTTATCTCCAGCAGGTTAGACTACTGTAACGGCCTGCTCACTGGGCTTTTTAAACTGGCCTTAAGACAGCTTCAGAACATCCAGAATGCTGCTGCTCGAGTTCTGACCAAAACCAGGAAATATGACCACATTAGTCCAGTGCTCAAGTCTCTGCACTGGCTTCCTGTCACTCAAAGAATAGACTTTAAAACAGCCTTGCTTGTGTACAAGTCTCTTCATGGTTTAGCCCCAAAGTACATATCTGAGATGTTAGAGCCATATGAACCAGCCAGGACTCTGAGAACCTCAGGTAGTGGCCTCCTGCTGATGCCCAGAGTCAGGACCAAACAAGGGGAGGCTTCATTCCAGTTTTATGCTCCTAAAATCTGGAACAGTCTTCCTGAAGAGGTGAGACAGGTTTGAACTCTGCCGTTGTTTAAACCCAGGCTGAAAACAGCCTTATTTAACTGTGCATATAGCAACTGAGAACTATTATTATTATTTTATTTTAATTTTATTTCTTTTAAATTCAAAGCTGATTTTATTGTTTCATTTTCTGATCTTTTTTCTTATGTAAAGCACTTTGAATTGTCTTGTACACGAAAATGTGCTATACAAATAAACTTGGCTTGCCTTGCCTTGCCTACTTAAAGGAATTTACATTAAGTTCGTAATCATTTGACCTGCTCTGTAAAAAGCTTCACTCCACAGGGTCTTGTTTTGCTTCACATCTAATTGTCTCTAATTTCTTTCTAGATGTTTAATAATTAAACAATACAATATTCATAGTAACCTCATACATTATGTAAAAGATGTTTTTAAACATACAAACATATTTTGTTATTTTTTTCACTTTAACGTTACTAGACCATCATGGTTTTGACTTTACTACATTAGTAAACAATTTTTTTACTTGAGATGCTGTTAAATCTCTCAACCTATCACAAGCAGGTGATGGCGTGATAGTATCTAAGACTTCCTTCTTTTACATGTGGAATATTGCTAAAACTCAACTATTCTGTTTAGGAGTGATGCTAAAAAAATAACAAGTTCATGCATTTGTTACCTGAATGCTGTAAAAAAGGTTCAGTTGATCCAAAATGCCACAGCAAAATTTCAAATGAAAGTCTCCACATTATCATTTTTTATTTCATTGTGCCCCCCCCTCCCCTTCCAAATACAAAATAAATTATATGATTCTCCTTTTCACATATAAATACCTAGAACATTTGTTTCTATTAAAGGGAAGTTTTTTGTCTCCAGTGTTGCTACTTGAATCCTCAGTATGAGGGATTGCTGTATAGTCAACAACACAATGCAAGCTATTGTCTACTGTCTGTACATGCTGGTCAAAGAGGAATAAATAACTCAATACAATCACCAGGGTTTACTCAGATTCAAAGATTTAAAACTAATTTGTATAATATTAATGGTAATAAACTGAATTTGATACATTGATTGATAACAATGATGCTTGGATTAAAATGATTGATATTGTTGAGTGCCTTGAGATGACGTGTTGCGAATTGGCACTATATACTGTACATACACTGTACACAAACACACATCACACACACATACCCTTTTTCTGTAAGAACTATGTATTCAGTTTAAGAAGTTCTGCAGCTTACCAAGAAATTAAGACAAACAGAAAACAATTTTTCTGAAGCTCAAAAAATGCAACTGAGCTTACGCAGGTGCACAAACTGAAACAGTTTACAGTTTTACAATTTGCTAAAACTTATTTTAAAAGATGTAAGAAGTGCAATATTATATTGCTCCATGTGTATTATGTTTCATTTAGCCAATAGCTCTGACCTTAGCCTTCCTTTCATTTTGCAGATTGATAGCATGAGGGCCAAAATGTCAACTATAATAAAAATAAAAACAGGTGGAGCAGGATTGGGAATCACTTTTGTCACCTTCTTCTGAATGTGTTACACTGATCCAACAAGTATTTCTACATAAAACCCGTCCAAATGTGCCATGTACAAGTTCTCTGGTTATAATTTGCTATCATCAAGTCTGAGATTGGGTGGCTATAAAGGTCTTTGTCTGGAAAGCGGCTCCAGAGGTTGCTGCACACTTAGCTTCCTAACTCATACCAATTGCTAACCTCCCCATCCATCACTGAATGGAGAAGCCCTGACACAGAGAACCTGCTTCTTCTATTAGAGTCCTGACAGAGCCTAATAATACCTGTCCTTGCATTCACTCCATCTTTTTGTGAGCGTGTATCTCTCAAATACAAAAGTAAAGTCTTTGGCCTTTCTCCGTTCTAGTGAGTTAAGCAGATACCTTTCCCGCTTTGCTTTTTCTTTTTTTTTTTTTTTGCATCTGTTCATACCTGCGTCTTTAAGGAATGGTGAAAACTCTCGCTGGTCACTGTGTGAATTAGCAAACACACTCGGGGGAAAAAAAGTACCACCTTCTACTGTGGCCTGAACACATGAGAACACTTCTGGTAACAAAGACGTGTAAATGAGCTTTATACACAGTGTGCTGTCTTTTCTGGGCTGTTGTGTTGCTCTTTTGAATAATTGACAAGGCTGTACTTGTAAAGACGGGGACAAATCTGCTGAGTAAATGCCCCAGCCAGACATTTTTTTTCTACCCAACACCATCAATCCCCACTGCTTGGAATTGTTGCCACCATGGCAGTTCATAAATCTTATGCAACCCTAGTTCAGTGATAAAACACGCCCGTATTCCAACAGCAAACTGTGTTTATTGTTTCACTAGAGAGCTGGCACTAGATGACATCTGCTATATTTACCCTGTGTATTGCTTTCCATTTCTAAAATATACTTTCACATGTAGCGGGTCTTTGGATAGGGACTGGGGACATATTAGTGTGAATGCTGAGGGCAGTCTGGAGGCTCTTTCTGGCCATCTGGGGAATAAAGACACTTGTAGTTTAAGTAAGAGTTGGAGCTGTCAGAGATGCACACATGGCCTTGACAGTGATCTTATACTGGGGTGTTGGGGCAGAGCCGTGGCAGTGTTCCCTGTCAGACTGTGGCATCTCTGTGTTCCCTAGCCTCCCATGGGAATTTAGCAGTGTGTGATTGAGGCTTTGACTAGGGGCTGCATCTATGAAACACAGCATACATAGAAGCGACTATCTATTTGTTTGACTCTTTTTTTTCTCGCTCCTTTTTACTTTTTTGAATAGAGGAAAGCAAGAATAGTTTTCTCATTTAAGGTCCCATGCCAACAATGCCAGATGGATGAAAACTTCATAAAAAGAGCTTTAAGCTTTCCCTTTTTTCTCACCAATGAAGTTTAAAAAAGGGAAGAAGTCTAATGTTAATACTAAACAGCCATTCCCCAAGCACACAATGGAAACACAGGGCATCAATAACTCTTAAATATTTCCAAATTTGGCCATGCTAGAACCACAAACTCAAATGATTTTTGGGGGAATACTTATGCGGCAAGTTAACACAAAGCAGCAAAGGAAAATGAACTGGTCAAAAAAAAAATGATAAAAGGTTTAACAAAATCTGACCTTTGCTGTGATGCTCTCGGATTCAAAATCACAGGCCATCTGTGTGCAATCTTATGTCACTATAAATGCAGCTATTCTGAGAAGGTCTCGGAGATCTGGTAAAGAGCATTACTGAACAGCATAAAGAAGACCAAGGAAAGCAATAGTTCATCCATCAATAAACAGGAAGAGAATTGCACAACATAACAGTTCTTGAAAATTAGCCAGGCCTCGCAGGGCCAGATTTTACCATAGGCATTATTGTGACGAAACAAGTTGAAGTTGCTCTGTTTAAAACTAAAAATATGATTTGTGTTGTAGAAAAGAAAAGAAAAACAACCTAAGCTCACCCTCCTGATTGTGTGATATGGTGATGACAGCATTATACTGTCAAAATATATTTCTTCAGCAAAATAACCGCAACTGTAATTGCAGCGAAACGTTGTTCTACAAGGTATTGACTATTTGGGCTTACGTGATCCTATATAAGATGCAGAGACTTTTGGATAGTGTTTTGTAGAAAAACTTAAAGCTGCAGTATCAGACTGGGGGTATTCCTATTTAAAATAGGGAGAATCAAGATGGACTGGTTTGGTGGGAAGATTGGTGAATATAAATTACAGAGTTATTCTGGAAGAAAGCTAGCCACGAAGTGGTAAACAAATTTAGGAAGTTGTAAATAAAGTTGTACCAGCAGTACAACATCAATAATACCAGCCTAGTCAAAGTCAATGCATAAATCTAACTGGCCACATACTGTTACTGAATATGTGCTTAGTTTGCACATACTCTATCCATTCTGGGTAATCTTGATTAGTTAAAATTATCCTTCCACTTTAACATTTTGCACTATTTCTAATCACATACAATCCAACCGTAAAGACAGTAAAGTGTAATCTTTGTGATATTACACAATGTAATAAAGATTTGTATGCTTGTTATAGCTTACCTTTTTCCATGATGGTCAGAAATAAGTCGATCTGAAAAGAGTTTTTGTCAAACAGAAACATGACTTTAACCTAAAAGAAGTAGATATAAGGCTTTGTTAGGATGCACAAAAGAAATTTCACAAACACAATGTGGTCTGATTTTAAAACAAGATTCTCTCAATTTCACCAGTTCTCAACACTGTTTCAATTCCTTCATCTCTAAGCACGGCACTCCCAGTGCAACCTCTTGCCAGAAAATGAAAAGGCCCTGCGACATCATTTAAGGGAAGCTGGAGATGCAATGCAGCAAAAACTGAGATATTTTAAACGTGTGCTATTTGTCAAAATCTACTTTATTTGAAAGCAGCATGAGATTTACACTCTTACGAGAATAGTGGAATAATTAAAAGCTTATCTCCCACACACAAAAACCACCTTGGGTCCCTATTGTGAGTTTGATGGCCAGTATTTTCATGATGCAAGGTCTTAATGGCTTGAACGGTTTTCATGAATGAGAGCCAAGGCTCATGAACAATGTTTGTTATGAAAAAGATCAAGGACAGTCTTATTCAAGGCTCGGACATACACGAGGAGGGAGTATGTGAGGTCTGTCTTGTGCACCAGAAATAAATTTTACTTTTGATAAAGCTGCCTGAAAACAAGACGGCACATTTTAGAGGAGACTTGAAAAAAAGAGAGAAAACTAAAAACTCCTAATTTTAGTGAATTTTTATCCACTTTACATGAGCTTCAATAAGGTCAAAACATTGTCGAATTGGTGTAAGCGACTAAAATATTACCTGTCTAAGACAGTTGTAATGGATTTGCATATAAAGAAATTGGTGATGTGGAAAACCTTGGCCTATATTCTGCAATTACTAAACTTCCATCTTACTATCAAATCTCTGTCTTTTATTTATTCATCACAGTAGGATTTTGTTGTTCAGATTTCATAGAAACTTGTCCTGTGGTTCTGAAACTGTCGAATATTACAAGGATATTTCTTTAGATGTACAAAACATAAAAATTATTTTATCATATTCAGTGACTTGCAAAACTATTCTCATGGATTTAATTTGAATATGTCTGAACATAAGTGATGGGCTGCACAGTGGCGCTGTGTTTAACACTGTTGCCGTGCAGCAACAAGTCTCTGCATTTTCTCCCTGTGGATGCATCTGGGTTATCTCCAGATACTCCAGCTTCCTCCCACAGTCCAAAACCGTGACTGTTAGGCTGTTCGGGCACTGAATTGTCCTTAGGTGTGAGTGTGCGTATGAGTGGTTGTTTGTCTCTGTGTTGCCCTCTGATGGACTGGTGACCTGGCTTTTTTTTTTTTTACTAGTTTCTCCCCTTTAATAAAGGCCAGATTTTACATATCCCAACTTTGACCTATCTTTCCACCAGAGCTATGGATCACTGCAGTTCCCTCAGGGATATGATAAACCTCCTGGCTGTTTTTTGTGTTAAAGTTCTCCCGGGTTAATCGTTTTAGTTAAATGTCATGACTTGGCAGATTTTTAAGACCTGATGAAGTTCTAAATTGTGTTGCTCTACAAATCAAGTTCTTCTTTTGTTATTTAAATATTGCTAATTTCATGATGATCGACTGAACAGTATTCTATGAGATTTTCAAGTTCCTGCTTCTTCCTTTCAGAACTGAATGTGTGCAAAGCACTTACCATAAGTTGCCTACAGATCTGCTTTGGGTGTGGGAAGCTTTGTGAATGGAATTGGATGAATGTGGCTCTATATCTCCTTGAGTGGCATCAGCGTAGAGTTACTAAATACAAATGCATAGCAAACTTTCTAGATATTTTATGCTATTGTCTTCCACCTCACAATTAAGCATTACTTTGTATTAGTCTACTACTCACATTATCCCTAAAATACTTTAAAACCGAAAAGTTGTGACGTAGTGAATTGTAAACGTCTAACAAATCTGCTAAAGCACAGTAATAGAAATTCTAAACGTAAGGAAGCAAAATTAGCTTGATCATTCTAGAATCAGCTAAATTGGGTACACTGATTATTTCTTGGGGGCTCTGCACATGCAAGACCACAGAGGGCAGTCTTGAAGGGGAAAATAAATTCCGGTGGATTGCAACAATTTGCCAGTGGTCTGACTGTTCCCTAAAAGTCAACCGCAGTCGTGACAGATGCATGGGCAGAGGTAGCATTACCTGGAACAAAGTCAGGGCAGATAATACAAGAAGCGAGCTCAGATGTGACTGTGACAGTAGCCTGTCTCATTAACACCAGGAATGACGAGGTCAGATCTGGTGGAGCAAAAGGTGAATGAAAATGCACAGCCGGAGACAGGACTCTCAGAAATATTGGAATGATGGTTGTTTCTGTCAGTTTTCTCATTCTTATCTGAATGATAAAAATTTGCATCATAACTCCTGCAGGAATTATTAAAGAAATAAACAGTATATGTGAAACTAAATGTGAAGCAGGCTACATTTGCCATATTTATTTTTTTTTTTTTACATTAGAAACCCCAAAATAAAAGAAATCTCTGACTGGAGAGTGAATGAGGAGTTAGGATAATCTAAAAATTGATAAGCAATTAATCATGTTAGGAGGGAGCAGACCTGGCCTGTTAGAAAGTGTCTACCAACAGTAACACCTTAATTTTTATAAAATCCAAATTATTATAGTCTTAAAATTATTCAACATGGTGTTAAAACCTGGAATTTTAAACCAAATATGTCTAGGTTTCAGAGTCACTCTATGTATCTAAAGTAAATCACATTCTAAAGGCTTTTATTTTTGATCCATTAAATAAATAGAGGGGGGAAACAGTTATAAATAGTTAATTTTTTTAATTTGCTGATTACCAATTAGAGCCAGTCAAGGAGAAATTAGCTACCGCTAATTCGGTTCTCTGATAGATTAACTAGTGGGTATTGATAATAGTCCCCTTTTTTAAGCCTTTTACCTTTTTGGAGGACATGTCACTTTTCATTCTCAATGCCAAAAGGCCAGAAGCCCAGGTGCTGGTTCAACTGAACTGCTTTTCTCAGCACACAAAGGCATTGTCGCCTGGGGAGATAACCTCAAGATTGGGGAGAGCTGTCACTGTAACAGGTGAGCACCTGGGATTACTGTCAACAGTCTCCTGGACAGTCTTCCCTGCACCTCTTCCTATCTTTCTTTCTGCCTCCTAAAGATCCATGGCATTCCAGTTGACATTGACCTTTAAACTCCAATTAGCCATTTAATCACAAATTAATTATTAATGTCAGAAAAACCAACAGGGCTTAGGTTGTTTGTATCCTTCACCTTATTATAATCCACTAATGACCATCGTTGCATCTAATTTCCAGAACAAAAGGAAAGAAAATGTCATTCGCACCAAAATCAGGTGATTTTTTTTGTTGAAGCAGCAACTGACTTTTTTTTCCATGTGCACTTTTTGTAAATTTTAACCCCTGGCTTTTATTACAAATTCAAACATTGCATGGATTTAATTACTGCGAGTCTTCTTAGACCGAATTAAGGAGAAAGTACTCCACTGCATCAACTTCTGAACTCTCCCCTCTTGAGACCTAAATCATCATAAAATGGTGGAAATGCAAGCGTGAGATGGCAATCAGAAAGAAAACACACGACTCAGTGAGCCAGGACATCACTGCTCCTTACAACACGTACACAAACTCACCCATTTACCTACTAATTACATGCCATCTTCTTTTAGGAGAAATTTGATCAAAAAGTGCCACTATCTCTCCGAGAGAAACACTCCTGGGTATTGTGTGCTAAATAAATGGCTTTTGGGTATCAAGAATCTCCTTTGGCTAAATTAGACATTTTGAATTCACCGACAGAGGTACACTGTCTGGCTGTCTAATAAATGTGACTCAGCTATCTGATGATTGTTTTTTTGTCAATTATCTTAGACTCTGTGTTTTCTAGGACATATCTGTGGAATACAAATCATTCAGTTAGTTTGGTGCATTTTTCACTCCATTCCACGGCATCATATCTCTATCAAAACACAAAAAAAAAATCAAAAAAAATCTTGCACCCATGTTTTTCACCTCCATGCATCTACTTGATGTTTTGATTACCATTTTCCAACAGAGGGGTGGAAGGTTTTTAAGATTTGCACTTCTAAAAAAGTGTCAGACTAGAGTAGAAGCATCGACTTTCCGCTCAGATTTACTTTCTATTTTTCAGGCGGCTTAGAAAGATTTAAAGGGATCACTTTGAGGTTTATATTTTTTCTCCACTCTACATTATCCTCTCCCCTTCTTTTTAAAACCTCTTCTCCTCTCAAACTCAGTCGTTGCCCCTCTCTCTCACACATAAACCCCAAGTTAACGTCAGAAAGTACGACGGTGTGGAGCTGTCATGCAGTTATGGCACATTCTGAGGCTCTGAGAGGATTAGTCCAGCGATAAAATGAGCAAGAAATCTTTTTTCTTTAAACACAAGTCTCTCTAGGCTTTTACGATGGCTGGAAGTTTCCCACAAGCAGTGACAGATGGGTCTTCTATTGCTCTTGTGCAAATTTGTGTCAACATTTGAACTTATTAGTTTTGCTGAATTTGGAAAATATACATGTCATCTGTTTGAAAATGCTAATATTTCCTTTGTTGACATGCATGATTTGCTCTTGTGCTTAATGATGATAAGTTGTACCATCCTTGAGTTAAACAGTTAGAAGAAAATCAAGCTTGAGGCTTACTTTACAGGGTCATGGATGTATCTCTTGTGGTGGATATGCACTACTAAAATAATTAATGAAAAACCCTGTAATTATGTTTGCAAATATGTAAAAAATACAACTAGCTTTCTACTATAGTTAATGCATCAATTTACAGCACCCTTAAAAATTGTTCCAATCTCTATAGCTGAAACATCAAATAACACATCAGTTTGCACTTTCCCACTAATCACTAATCATATATTTATAGATTTGAGTACACATATTCATAAGCATATGGCATTAACATTCCCAAGAGCAATTACAGTTTTTGTGTTCCCTTTGAGCAGTTTCATTAAAGTGTGCAGACTAAAACATTTTACAAGAGCATGTGTTTCCAAGATAATCTTAACTTGAAAACATCTTTGTAAAATGCAAACATGCTTATGCATCCTTGTGTTTATATATGTGTATGTGTTTTAGAATTTCTTGTAAGGCTAGTTTTTCCTCCATAGTCTTTCCTTCTTTTAGGGCCCCGTTGCTGGAAGAAAGTACTACTTTAACACTTTAAAAAAGTGATACATTTTAAACAAATCTGAAAATTAATTGTTATTGGGTCTTTTACAGGAAAAGTGATCCAGAATAAGCAGGGTGTTATGGCAGGTTCACATGGCATGTGTTAATTATGCCAATGTTTGACGCGATCTACCTACCCTGCCAAGGTTAAGGACATCTATTGTCAAGGTGGCTCTTAAGATATCTTTAAAAAGATATTCTTGCTATGTGGTGTGTTAAGAGTAATCTAGGCTGCTTGGAAGGATGTTGGGACTGTTGGAACATCAAATCTGGGAAATTTAACATGTTTTATTGTTTTAGCCTGATATCCCACTGTGTAGTGTGTTCCCCGAAGACAAACGAGTATGCAGTTTGATGAATGTGACATATAGCCAATCAGAAAGAAAGAAACATGGTGGGGAATCCAACATACAGAGGACAAAACAACTAACAAGAGGCAACAGAAAGTTGAGCAAAGAGGACCACTTTGTCGATATGTGTGTAATCAATAACTCTTGTGTTTGTTGTTTCTATTGGTTTTCCCTGTTAAATATTATCCAAAAACTATTGTAATTGCCTCTTCCTCATCATATGTATTATTTAATGGAAACTCCAAAGGTTTTCTCTATAGGTTTAGTCTGACATCTGAATGTTCCTGATTGTGGTGTCTTGCTATATAACACACAATGTGGGACCAAACATTTTATAGATTGATAGATTTTTTTTTCTATTATTGTCATGTGTAGGGTCTCTCTCAGTTTTTTGGTGTGTGAACCTGGCATTAGGTATAAAATATATGCTGATTAAAATAGTCTATTAACACAATTCACTGCAAATTAAATTTTTTCCTACAAATAAGAAACCTATAATAAATGTGTTTTTTCCCTTTACAATTCATTTGAACGTTCTGATGCCCTTTACTCATGTAATGTATTCAACATTTAAGAATCAATTTAAATGGTTTTTTTATACAAGGTTAATGCCAAAATTCTGCAGAATCCAGACTAGAAAGTGCTCTGGTTGCTGTGAGAATCTTTTGCTTTTAGGGCCTAATGCAACCCAGTTCTCTGTGTTCTCTGGTGAAATTCCTCTTTAAGTGCCATCAAAAGTGGGATAGAAGCAGTTTCTGTTTGAAACTGCATCACAATGCAATAATGATGTAAGTGAATAAAAAATAGAGGTGGTTTCATGTCGACAGAGATATTGCTAAGCATGTTTTAAACCCCCACAAATGGATTTTTGAGCTGTTCTGGAATGAAAAAGAAACCTGTCCCAATGGGAATTGAAAGATCTATGACTACCCGGTCAGGAAAGCTTAGTTCATGGGTCAAAACAGAAGAAAAACAATACGAATTTATCAGCTGAAAAATCCAATGAAGAGTTATTTTAAATGCTCTTTTTTTTATACCATAAATGAACTATGCAAGTCACTGTGTGAATCTTGCACACAGTGCATCTTACAATAATCCTGACTAACACGTAGCTGCAATTACAGCACAACACAGCATAGTAAATTCAGTGGACATCTTGTCCTTTCCATCTGAAAGCTGCTCTGACAGATCATCCCTTGTGCCCAGTCTGTGGCTGACTGGTTTTGAGGAAAAATAGAGAGAGGAAGATTGTGAGACCCAAAAACCGAGCCTGTTGTAAATGTGAAGCCAGCGATGGACCTGACATGTGTGCTTGCAAGGCTACATAAATATAGATCTGTACACCCAAATGTGGAATCACTCAAAAGTGCTCAAAGTGATTTATAAGAAAGATTCACATAGGCTGCATATGTTCAGACATGATTTCAGAGTGTAAAGCGATAATATTGTTACGGAATCTACCTACATGCACACTTCATTAAAAAAGATTAGGAGGCCACAGCCTAGGTAGCGCTGCAACGTGACACTTTCCTTATATGTGTTTGTGAATGGCGGATCTGTCAGCTCGGCTGCTGCTCATGATGCATCTTCCTGGCTCCCTATAAAATGTGTTATTTCAGGTGCAAAAAAATTCAGATTCACCAGAGAACTTCTCCACTGTTCCTGCCAAAGATGACGAATCCCTGCCTCTCTGTTGTAGACTCAGACTCGTTGGCATACAGAACACATTTGACAGTGGTGGTGAAACCAGCGCTTTGAATTAATTCCTTTTGAATTAAGAGATTTATTTTCGTCTTGGATTGCACAGGGGGTAAAACAGCAGATTTATATACAAAAAACTTTGGTCAGAGCATAGATGAGACATACACATTGGATAAAAAACTTGTCTACTGTCTATTTACAAATCAACACGCTAATAAATATGTGTTGTGAGAGATCATCTCAGTGCGTAACTGCCGATGATCATGTATTATCCTTCCAGTACTTAGAAGTGTTGAATGACTTCTAAAGTGATTGCTTAAAGCAACACCGCCCATAGAAATATGTCTTTATGTAAAATAGCCATGAACTAGTTACCAGTATCAAGGTAAGCTGAGGTTTTTAAAAGCAATAGTTTAGGAACCCTGAAAATTTTCGACTGTGAACAGTAAAATGCAGAAATTCCAAGAAGTTCCAAGTGAAACTGTGTGGACCAGAGAATAATGCAACGTTTCCCAATTCCCCACATGTTGCTGCTCCCTGCACGTCAGCTGGCTTAACTAGTTGTGTTTCTATGTTGAGCATGTACAACACCATGTAGCCCTTTCATAACAGGTTGAGCAAGACAAGCCATAGAAAAAGCAGAAATCTAGCATTGTGGCATAGGAAAGGATAGCAGTGATGGATACTTCACAATGTTTATGATGTACCACAAAGATTTTAATTTGTTATTCTTTCATGTTTCTCTCAATAATTAGGCTAGTCTGGCTTCTAAACAGTGGAGCAAAATGCGGTCTGATTGAAAATAGAAAAGGAATATATGTTTAAAGTGTTAAATTTTCCAAAATTGAAATCCGGTAAAAGATACACAACAGTCAAACATTTACATTTAGGCTTGTCCATAGGACATGTTCTTCTTCTGCTGTTCAAAATAAGAGCTATAATGAATGTTGTGTGCTTTGCATAAAGGTGTAGACAAACTAGGGCTCTGCTGTGAAAGCCCCCTGACATGGTTTTAAAACTACATTGGCAAGCTGCGAGTTCATTGACAAAGTGTTGAGATGAAAGCTAAATGAAAAAATACATCTTAACTTTTTTTCAAAACCTGTCAAAGCGCCACCATCATTTCTATTAAGGTAATACAGTTTTAAAACAATATTTGATCAAATGGTTTGCAACTTGTATTAAAATGTAAGCATTATACCATTTTAAACATTTCGAGAAAACAGGATTCTATCCTCTGAGGTGTCATTGCTTTAAGCACTCATCACAGTGGTGTGCTTTATCTCGACTGGTACAACAGCCATAATCGATCTGATGGCAGCCAGAAAAAAACAGATGTTTTCCCCCGGCCTGGAGAAACAAAAGCAAACACACTCCAAACAGAAGGGTTTCTTGTAAAAGATACCCTACATAAAGACAAACACCAAAATTCATGTCTTTAAGTTGATCTCCACTAAAGATGATTATGTGTATGAATACCCTAATTACACCCAATTTCCATTTTTTTTACATTTGTCACATTATATATATTGTGACTTCACTCAATTTTCTTTTGATTTAATGTAAAAGATCAGCAAAAGCTCGTGCATATTTGTATCGAACAAGAAAAATTAAACATGTCTTTATTCGGTATTTATAGTGATAAATAACGTTTTCAAAGGTTTGTCAGCATCAAATTAAGCATTACACCTAAGGATAAATTCAAATGCCTTCAATTAAAATGCTCTCAATTCTGTAAAGGCCACTGAGGTTTGGTGAGAAACTTTTTTAAACAAACAGTATCATCAAGAGTACGGAACAAACACAACAGACAAGGTTGGGGATAAAGTTGTGGGACACAACAGACTGGTTAGGTTGCAAAACAATATACTGAACTTTAAACATCTCAGCCTTTGGAAAAGCTACAAACCAACCGAGACATTGTCATCCACCTGTGCTGATAACTCTGGACGAGCTTTTAAAAATCCACAGCTCAGAGGAATCTGTTGATATTTAACTAAGTGTAATTAACTGCCATCACAAGTACGCTCTTTTGAATGAAGCAATTGTTTAAAAAAATGGTGTAGACCCATTGGAAGTTTAAACCATTGGAAACAAAGCACACATGTAGAAGAGGGTGCTGTGTTTTGATTAAGAGCAAAATGTAATTTCAATCGAAATTCTTAACGATGTTGGTCTGTATTCAAAATTCTTTGTATTGTGTAAAATTAACATTGCAAATCTCTCTGTGCACACGACTTCCCTTTGGTGAAATGTGATGACAGCATCATGCTGTGGAGATTTTTTTTTTCAAGAAGGAGGAAAAAGCTTGTAAGATTAAATGTAAATAGAAACAGAGCTTAATACAGAGTAATACTGTAAGAACATTCTGCAAACGTTGTTAATATATTTTAAACCTTGGTAGAAGTTTACCTTCTAAGGCAATGTTAAGCATAAGAATTGCCTAGTTCAGACTTAAACCCAATTGAAAACACGCAGGTAGAATTGAAAACTGCTCTTCATTAATTCTCCATCAAATGTGACTGAGCTTGAGCTGCCTTGCAAAACAGAATGGGCAAAAATGTCAAGCAAGGAGAGACATAACCCCAATTTCTTACTGCTATAATTGACTCTAGGACACTGAATGCAAACGTGCACCACCATTTCCGAATTTCAATTAGTAGAACCGATTTAACAAATCATGTATCACGTACCATATTACATAAAATCCCAACGAAACATGTTTGTGGTTGTATTGTTCCACGGAAGTACATCAGTCATTTCTGGTGACTTTACTGGCTTAAGCAGCTTTCCTCCAATATTACAAAAAAAAAAAAAAGAAGAAGGTTGTTTTGCATCTTGAACATCTAAAGTGCAAACACAGTGGTTGCTGAGGTGGAGTCTTGAGATCTCCAGGTTCCCCGGAAGGTATCAAAGAGACCCAGCAAAAAATGAGAAACAGTTTAATTTCGCTATTATTTCAATTCCCTAATAATTGCGCAGTGGGGGCATGTAGTGCTGTAATTCATTCTCATTAGAGCTTTTTCTCTTCCTGCTGTGGAGATAGTTATGCTGCTCATATGGCCAATTAAAGCCCAGAATGAAAGAACTAGTCTCAGAACAAAACAAAAAAAAAAGCCATCAAATAAGAGTGTGCCATCACGTGAATCTATCCAGAGGATATGGATATTAAAGTTTTTTTAGAGTGGAACATCAACGCAGTTATCCCCACCAGATACAGAGAGTAGAAATAGCCTTGTGACCCGTGCATAACTCATAAACTGCAGTGCGGCATCAGCTGTATTAATATCACACAGTGCATCCCTGTGCATCCTCACACGGATGAATATTTCATTTCCCAAGACCTACAAAGCCTGTAGTGTTGTGCAAATGACCAAAAGCTGCGCGTCAAACTAACTGCGCGTCGTTTGCAGCGACGCATCTGCACGGCTTCATGCTGGACTTGTCTTACTTAAGCATCTGGTGTTTAAATATGACACATGCCGAGGAAACAAAATTCCATCACAACAGCCTACGGAGATGAAACTGGATCTGGAGCAAAACTTAAGACATACCTGGTTTGAGCATCTTGCACGTCTATGTTTGCGTTATTTTTGCGTTATTTCGTCCTGTGCGTCGCGTCTGTTGTTACATTTCCGGCTTTTGAGACTTTTGGAGTCGATCCCGAGTTCTGGTAAGCTGTCTCTCCTCTGGATCTCCGTGCGCTCCCTTGGATGCAGCTGGAGCCGCAGAATGCCGTGGTTTCAACCGATAATATGCCCCTTTTCTTTCTGTTCTTTTAAAGAAAAGGACAAATGTGCGAAAAATCTCACTGGAAGGCTGTAAATGAGGACAGTCACCGCGAAACTGGTGCAATAAATTGGTCCGAATATCAAGTCCAGCGCGTTAGGGCGCACAGCAACCCCTCAGTAAGCCAACTCCTTTCAGACCTGAAGGACAGGACAGGCTTCAGATCACTTTGGGTAAACTGAGAGCCAAAATCCAAATCAAACAAGCTGTTCAAATTGACATGACTGTACCCAAATATTCATCCACATCGCATCATTGTTCTCCAAACCTGTAATCATCATAAATGATTTGGAATCACATCCCGCCTCTGATGTCAGAGTATATGAGCTCAGACTCCTCAAATCATCTCGACCAACGTGGACTTTGATTCGGTGGCTCTTTTTTCCCCCCCTTCTTCTTCTCTCTGTTTAGGATCCCACCTCTGCTTACATTGCTGACACCTTATCTGGAAAGATCTCTCGTCGGTTTCCAACTACGGATCACACTGCTGTGCGCTCAGGGAGGAAAGAAGGAGTGATAGCGCCTCAGCCCCTCCACAGGGCAGAGCGCTGCTCCATCCCGTCTGCGCCAACCTGGGACACACAGCCAGCGCTCTGCTGCTGAAAGCTCTTTACAAAATATTTGAGATGCCACAATAACAACAACAACAATAATAA
>JAVLVB010000318.1:3058923-3070302 GCA_032876305.1 Orestias chungarensis | reverse complement strand
ATATATATATATATATATATATATATATATATATATATATATATATATATATATATATATATATATATATATATATATATATATATATATATATATATATATATATATATATATATATATATATATATATATATATATATATAAATAAATAAATGTTATCTTTAAGTTTAGTGAAATCAAAACAAAGTCTAATATATAATAAAAAAGGTTCAAATCTGCTGGCGATGTGTTGTCCCGCGCTGCTCCATCGATGACTTCGGCGCTCATCTTGTTCGGACTTTCCTCTTCAAGCCATTGGATTTGCCTTTTGTGTCTCTCACGTGCTTCTCGCTTACGGAACAAACATGGCTGCGCCCTGTAGCGGAGCGGAGATAGTCCCTGTTAAGAAGCCCACGGGTAAATGTCGCTGCTGTTTTAAACGTGTCATTTAAAAGGAAACAAACAAACAAAACATCGTTTAAAGTCTCCGCGAGTTGCGTCGCTGCCAGGCATTGATGCAAGCGTCAGTAGGAGGAACTGTGTCTTTAAATGCGTCTAATCGAAAGCAAATTAAGAAACAGATGTAGGAATTAGTGAGCTTTAAATGTTGTTAACGAGATTGAGCATGTCAACAGGTTAGGTGGTATCATTAATAAGAACAACACTACAATGTTCTCTTAATGAAATGCTTTGCTCCCCCCCCCATTTATCTGACAATATCCATCATCTTCATCCCCGATGAAAGCCCCTGCTTCCTTTAGAATTAAAAGTAAAGCCAGATGTGAGTTTTCTTAGGACGTTTAAGGGAATTGAAAATAATTAGCATAGTTTTTTTTGTTGGAATTCAAGAAGAGTAGCACTTTTTAAGGTCTTTTCAGCAAAATAAATACATAAACAACAACAAAGTAAAAATGTTCAACTATATCTTCCTTTTTTTTTTTTGAGGGTCTTTAAAAAGAGGCAATTATTTAAAAATAAAACGAAAACAAACAAAACAGTAAAATAAATACAATATCTGTGTTTTATTACTCCTATTGTTTGTAGAATATATTTTTCAAGAGAGAGGTGAGCTTTATTCCCATTTGGCATTTTTCACACAAGGTGATAACATCAATCCTGAAAGGGCCATGTCGCATCCAGCCAGCCATAATTACCCATGCATCAATGTGCTCGCGTCACACTTAGAAAAGTTTGGCTTGAACCATTTTTAGAGGGTTTTTTTTCGTTGATCATGGCGATCACTGCGGTCTGCTGAATTTGAAAGAAATTCAAATTGCTTGGCAAGCTGTAGTTATATTTCTTTGTTGCTCACATGCACACTGGGCCAAGGTTTATGATTCCACGATAGCTTTACATGTTCCACAACATGACAGTCCACCCGCTGTTCTATGCGTCACATTGAGACTCATCCGACTTCTGTTTCGTTTGCACACTGCGGTCAATGCACATTGTTGTACTGCAAATCTTTCTCACTGTTTATTTACACCAACACTACGTGTATATGTTGATAATTACATTTTGTTAAGTTAAAATACTTGCTCCTCATATTTTTTTCACATCCATATTTAGGCAGCTCCAGTCCTCGAGTGCCGGTGTCCTTAAAGTTTTAGATTTATCTGTAGTTCAACACGCCCGACTCAGATAACAAGTCAAGTTCTCTGGAGTCCTGCTAATGACCTGATTATTTGACTCAGGTGTATTGAAGCAGAGACACATCTAAAACTTGTACACCGGCCCTCGAGGACTGTTTTACTGTTGTAATGCACCAACTACGCCAAAACAAAAACCTTGTATTCCTTGTATGACTTTGTAATAACGTACTTGGCAATAAAGGTTTATTTCTGATTCAGATTCTTGTTCTCCTTTTTAAAATTATTTAAAGTTTTAAACATATTTAAAATATTAAATAAATATTTTGTTTTTTATTTAAATATAGTTACATTTTAATTTTACAGTGATAAATTCTCCATCATAAAAAAAAAAGACTATTTTGACTTGGCACAATAAAAAATATCAACATTAAAAAGTAAATATTTAGTTCAATGCTTTTCTCTGTTTTTAGTACATTTTAAACTTAGTTTGAGGACAGTTCCTTCTCTTTAGTCGGCTCCTTTAAAACAACTGTTATGTTATGTTTAGCTGTTTAATGTGAGTTTTATATTTGGGAAACTGTCCTTTGAATATGTCAGATTTATTTTATTTGTTCCTATTTCAACCATGACAATTGTCAATTTTCTCCAGTGCGGGGGCCACGGCGGGTCGCCAATCAAATTCCAAATGAAATCCTTCAAGACCTCGAGCTACAGGAAGCAATCAAAGTCCTGCCACCAAATTACAACTTTGAGATCCACAAGACCGTTTGGAGGGTCAAACAAGCAGAAGCCAAAAGAGGTGATTAATCTTTTTTTTTGTTTTTTTGTTTTTAAGCTGAAAGTAAAGCTGTGAACATTTTTGATTATCTTTTTACACCATGTGTGTCTATATGTGACATTTTACTCTTTGGTCTGTAGGTCAAGTTTGTTGAATATTATTCATGTCATTTATTCAGGAAAATAAGCCCGTAAGTAGAAATCTCCTATAACTAAATGATTAATGTCTCTTATCATTTAACATAACTTATATTAAAGTCTTGCCCTTTGAAATGTTTGTCTTATTTGTCATAAATAAATATTCATATTTTAATGGGAAAAAAACATAGCTTATTTTTATCTGAATAATTTACAGCAACAAAACAGATCCTGAGTGAGAATTTTGTAAAAAAAGATAAACATGTAAAATATCTGTTTGTTAAAGTAGGCATAGGAAATTTTATTTTAATTCAAAAGTGAGACCAGTTCTTTATTTTAGGGAGACTAAATGGTGTGCATCTATTGTGATAATGTGAATCTTAATATTTTCTAAATTAAGACTTTGGTCAAAGTGAGCATTAAAAAACATCCAGATTATTTATTTTTGTGTGAATGTAAGCTATTATACATGAAAATATTTAACAAAATATTAGTGGTCAGATTTGTCCTACTGCATAGAGTTAGGAGTTTCAAGTTTATTGTGGATTTGTCATTTGACGTAGACTCCAGTTTAAGTTAAAGGTGTTTGAAAAACCCTTCATTAGTGTGTTTGTACCTTAAATGACTTTGATAGCTTCTATTTTACAATGTTTCTCCCACAAGATGTCCTTTAAAGAAAAGGTTTGCTTGGCCTACAGTGACTGTATAAGCAGATTTCCTGGGAATTGTCTCAGAAGGGATATTCTGCCAAACCAAATAGGAAATGTAGTATGTATCAGCTGTATTTTCAAAAATATTTTACCAACCAGAAAGCTTCACTATGGTTTGCTTCTTCTGAAGATGGTCTAACCTCTATCATGTTGCTGTAATTTTACAGAAAGGTTTTTCTTGTGCTCTGCTCCCTCTTCTGGGTCACTAAGCTGAAGCAAAATGCTTTTCACATGCACTTTATGTCCAGTGTGCCCCGGTGTCAGTTAACACTGAATTTGTAAATGGAACATGTTGGCCTTTTTTTGATCTTTAGAGCGATGGCACCCCTACAGGAATCACGCTTGTGTGTTATTGACAGCTTTGGAGAATTGCACTCACACTAAAGCACTCACCTCTTACTGACCATAGAACAAGGTTTCTAAGAACTTCACCAATGTCCTCCTCTCTTTTCAGTGTATCATGTTAAAAAAATAAATAAAAGAAAACACACAAAAGACATTCTCAAAATGCACAATAGCATTTGAGCCAGAATAAAAGCCACAAAAACGCAAACAAACATCTACCTGCCTTGGTGTTTTATTGGATCACCCCAACTTTACACCATGTTCCAGCATCCAGCTAGACACATTTTTAATTGTGAATGTCCAGCATCAATTGAAATGATGGCTTGAACAATGCCACTCACAGAGCGGGTACAGGTTATTGAACTTTCAGCCCAAGATGGTCAGGAGATCATTAAGTATGCAGAAAAAAACAGGAATGTTTACCATGGCTAAACATAACCAATGCGGTACCACACATCTGTAATGGAAGCAGATAAACAACTAAACCCATACTATTTATATTTGAGACAATTATCTTAATGTTTTTTGCTATTTATTTAAATGTATATGGAACTTTATTTGATTTAAGATACACCATTGTAAATGAAAGATAAGAGACAATGTTACAGTATTTTCAGACACCAGTGGCTAAATGCAGGAGTTATTTACTTGAAAGCGCCTCTTTTTTGCCTGTTAAAAAAATACATTTCCAATTGATATATAATAAATTAGCATGCGCTGTTGTGCGATAATTAACTTATATCTGTTGATGGTATGACTGTAAGGTTCTTTTAAATAAACTTTTTTTTCAGAACAAAATATTTATACAGCATTTGCAGCATTGGTGGGGAAAAAAGGAACAGGTGAACAGATTTGAAATTCACCAGAGGTTTATCTAATACACACAGTTTTAGATTTATATGAAATGGTTAAAATATGAATTTGCAACTTTGGCAGCACAATATTATAAAAAATCTTATGATTGCAATAATATCGGTAAACATTTCGAAGATATCTTGCAATACGCCTTTTTTTATACTTTCGCCTTTGTTGTATGTTGTATGTCTTCTCTGTGAGTTCGTTGGCGGTTTTGGCAATTTTATTTCCGTACAATGTGATATTCTGCTGCTGTGAGACTGTCCTGCGGGCTAAATATGGCCTCAGAATTAAAAATACACCTTCAGAACAATTACTGCACTCCAAACAAACCTTTGGGACATGAATATTGCGCACATTGACTTTAGAATTCCAATATAGTTGTCTTATATTGTGCTATTCGCACCCTCAACAAATATTCGATTTACCCTCGTTTAATTTCGAGGAGGAGGCAGACTTCTTCTTTAGCAACGAGCAAGGCCCTGACCCAACTGTGCCTGGAGAGCTTTGACCCTGTCTTTACACATACTCCATAAATCTTCAATCCAATTGAGTTCAGAACTCTGGGGAGACAAAAGCCTTCTTAAACTGCTTTTATTATGTGTTCAGGACAATTTTTCTCTTCCTTAAGATCCGCGCTTCTAACTAAATTGGTTTTAATGATCAGGAACCAGTAAGGTGCAAGCTGATCATAAATTACAAGATGCGGGAACACCAGTCTGACTGCACACAGTGAAGAGGATCTTGGCTGCCCAAAAATCAAACTCTACAACCGTGACTGCAATTCACTGCTGTAATGTCGTATTCAAATGCTCTCAAGATAGATGTTTTTCTTTATTACGAAAAGCTATTGGTTTTTACAAGAAAACAAACCAACCAAGCTAAATGAACCTTCCCTTTCGTAAAAGGAGGGGTCACAAATCCTCCCAGAAGTATGCCAAACTTTGTTGATGGAGACACATGAGATGTGCTTTCACTGAAACTTGCTGACAGTTAACTAGATTATAGTATATTTTGCTGAGCTCGGATGTATAATGTTAATAAAATCCGCAATACATTTAAACTTATGGACTTATTTTATTGCTTTTAAATCTCAATGAAGTTGTTTGATGTAAAAATAATAAGCTTTCTCATCTGCTAAATGTGGATCTATGACTATATCAACTTTTCTACCAGGCTAATATGATTTGCTAACAGTCCAGATGGTTTCTGGTCAAATTTGCAAAGCAGCTGAAAAGCAAACCCCTTTTTTAATTTTTCACTTCAACAAAAAAAAAAAAAAAAAATCCCCTTTGGGTGAAGTTTGAGATGGTAAATATATATGGTAAATATCTAGATCTGACCTCACTGCATTTTGCTTATAGGTTTAAATGGGAACTCCCATTTGTGGTAAAATTGTTTGTAACATGCCTTCTAATTTTCAGTATATTAGGAACTTCAATTTTTTGGTTTTTAAGCTTATTGGCTTTTGATTCATGTTTGCTTTATCCAGAATTTTGCTTAAAAAAAAACCTGGGTCATGGAGAAATATACTTGCGTCACATATTTTGGTACCTTCTCTCATTATAGCATTCTTATTTTCAGCTTCTTCTCCCACGCAGTCCTCCATGTATGTTTTGACTTTTACTAATGCTTGCTATTTTAGGCCATCAACCTGCCAGAATGTTTTTCACCAATATAAATGACGTGTCCCTGCTGTCCCTTAGGTATAATTATGCAAATTGTATGCCAAGAGGATTACATAATTTCTTATTTATTTATTTTTAAAGAAATTGCTGTTGGCGGTTGCAGTGTTAGATTTCTTACATCCTTCTGGCTTGGCTGTTTGGTTCTGTTTTTTTTTTTTCCCGTCTGTGCTCATCCCCTCTCTCTGAACTCAAAGAGTATAACTCACCTTATCACCCCTGTCCCTCTTTGTGCCCATCTGTTTCTTTGTCATCCTTTAAACTCCTCTTGAGTGTCACAATTTGTTTGAAATGGAGTACTGAAGAACAACACAGAATAGATTTTAATAAAAGCTGTTTAATAAGTTTTTGCTTTTTTTTTCATAAATCAAATAACTTTTTGTTTTCGACTGTATGATTAAAACACTGACTCAAAAATGTAGTTTATCTTCAGTATCATTTTAAAATTGAATTTATAGTAGCCTTTGGAATTGCCTGTTTTACAGTGGAAATAGCAGTTTTGCCATGGATTGTTATAACTGGTAAAGGAAAAAGGAAAATCGATTCACACATTTTAGTCCAGTTCTTCAAAAAGTCAAAAATTAGTACAGTAATGGCTAAAATGTATCTTTGAATTAGGTAATAAATGCAATAGTTTACTTTTGGAATAGTAGGGCAGCTTTCTTTCTGCTATAACCTCGTTTATTGAGAATCAAGAATCAATTTATTTGTATAGCGCCAACTCACAGCAGATGCCGTTTTAAGGCACTCTAGAATCAATGCAAATCATAAATACATGCTAAACAAATTTGTAAAAAGAAAAAGTAAAAAAAAATAGAGCTGTAAATTACTGTTTTTCCATATTGATTCCTAATGAACCAGTAAAGGTGGGCTCACTTCTTTTGCTTTCTTAACAAATGGATTTATGATCTTTGACTTTGAAACAATCAACCCCTTCCTGTATTTGCTGGCACTCTGTACCCAGCTGTATTAGTAAGTTGAACTTTGTCCAACCCGGTATTAGGAAGGTGTACCTGATAAAGTGGCTGGTGAGGGTACATTTTACGCTACATTTCGTATCTCTTGTTCATATTTCATTTATTAGTTTTTATGTCTTCTTCTTACAATTGGAGCCTTTTTATTTGTATAGCAATTGTTATATTCTTGACGGTATGTTTATTGAACTCCATTATAAAATTGTAAGGAAGCTCAAACCCAATGAAAGACTGTATATAAAATCACACAAAGCTGTTTTTAGTGCTTAAGTAGGAAGCAACTGGACAATCTGTTTTCCTCTGTTTCATTTTATGTGGCGAGGCGACAGCCATACTTTAGCAGTAGCTGTCATGGGGATTATTATTTTATTTCTTTGCGTTGCAGTTTTGTTATAAGAAAAAAATGCCATCAGTGTGGAAATCCAAGGTTTCGTACCAGGATGTTTCATATTAATTACACCATTAATGGTAAGGGCATCCTTCTGACCTGTCAACGGTTTTATGTGTACTCAATTTATTAGAAATATTTGAATGAAATAGAAGCAAATCTCACTGTAACTGTGAATGTTAATATGATTTATTGTACACCTGCGATAAATTTAAATAGATAATTTTATCTGAGTGTGATACAATCTTTTGACAAAACAGCTGTCAAGCATGATATTGCCTTGTTGATGTTTTTTAGCGCCTACTGTGTCTTCATCATTACCCAAACCTAAACCTTGATATTTGACAACTATATTTAGTGTATACTCAGACTACATCATCTATTAGCATATTTTCTTAAAAACATTTTTTGACTAAAATTGATTATTTGATTACTAAATTAGTTAACGCAATATATTTAATAATACATTTAAATACATCGCATTCGCCCTGATCTTGCATTTGCTAAGCCATAAACTCTTCCTATGCATTTATTTGTCTCCTGGTTATAAACCTCTGCAGCAACATAGTAATCCCCTGGCTTTGTCCTTTCAGTCTGTTGTCTGCTGATACATTGTTTTTTTCCCACTCACGTCGTAGTTTACCTGTTGGTTTTGATTGTTATCATAATCCGACATGTAGCTTCCTAATCTCAACAACAGCTATCAGAGCTACAACAAAGGATCTGCCGACAAAACCTATTTACTATCTCCTGATATTTCTTGTTGATACTAAAACTTTCAAAGCAACCCTTCAAACTAAGTGTCATGTTGTCCAAGAAGGAAACTTTCCTACTGGTCTTTTAATGCTCCTAGTATAAATTCATTCACACATCCAGTTGACAGACTCACTCTTCACAGGAACTAGTAGACGGAGAAAGCTCTTTATTTTTTGTGAGCTCTAGAATCCTTCTGATAAACTTGCCCTTTTCCATGTAATGACCCGTCTCTTTGCCTGCAAGAGTGCTGGGTGATCCCTTAACCTTTCATCTGTATGAAGCACTCCCGCTCCACCTCTTCGAATTCCTCCAGCTATCAGTCCATCGTGTGTACATCCCACCTCAGCCTGCATGCCCTATCTTCTGTTCGATCGTTCATTATTTCATGTTTTCAGGCACTGAAGTCCTGAAATAGTTTCGGGCAAAGTCATGAAAAAAACAAAAAAACAACAACTCTTTTGTGTACCGAATTCTGCAGCTTCAAACTAAAAAAGGTTCACAGACACTTTTATGGATTTATTTTAAGTAAGATGTGACAAACTCTACTTGCAAAAAATGTCATGGTTGATTGAATAAGAAAAAAAAAAAAAGCTAGTGGAAAAGTGTGAATTGTGTGCCAAGATCGAAGCTTGGGTAAAACCATAGAGCTTTAACTCAATACATCTGAAAGTCTTCAAAATGATGATGTCAGTTATCCAATTATAACGTGAAACAATGGGAACAATAGCTTGTGAACACATCACTAACTTTAAAGTAATTATATTTATAAAGGTGCAAATGAAATACAATTCTCTGCAGATTTTGGTAAATGCCCATCCAGTCAACATAAAGAAAGAAAGAACTCAGAAGCTCATAAATTGTGTGTAACAAAATAGGCTGCCACAAAATGTGTTAAACATGTTTAGAGACTTCTTTTTTGTTACAATATAATTGTTGTTGCTAATTTCAAGAGATTCCTTCTGTTTGGAGAAACTGTTCTCATTGATTCATCAGGTGTGAGTTTGACTTGATTTTTAACACAATATTTAAGTTACAAATGTTCAGTGAACACGTTCTCTGAAGTCTGAGCTTTATTTTATAGAGTGTTGCTGTCACATTGCTTCTGGTAAGCAACTTCTGAAGCTGAAACATCACAACCCTCTTATCTTGGTTAAGGATAAAAAAAAGGCTAGACAGTTGCTCTGGGTTCATAAGTAAAAATGTACATAAAACTCATAAAATAGAGGTCCCAGAGTTTTGACTGGAGAGGCTCAGAATCCACGTTTCTTGAAGTCTAGATTGAAGTTTCGACGCCCAGGGATTATTTGGGAAGCTATGTCATCCTCAGGTTTTGGTCCACTGCACTGTATTTTATTATGTCCAAGATCAGCAGACCTGTCTTCCAGGAATAGTTTATCCTTCCGTATGCTGGTGGGATGCTGAGATTCTGTTTTAATTTCCAGAAGGACTTGGCACCTGCACACACCGTCAAAAGTACCGAAACCCAAGTTTTTTTTGGTCATAGCGTTGCTGCGCTTGACTGCTGCATGCTGGCCTGACTCAGACATTATAGAGATTCTGTGGAGTATTGTTAACAAGAACATGAAGGACAACAAACCCAGCAATACATACATGCTAAATGCTCAAACACAAGAGTTCCTAACATCGTATCAGTGCTACAAGGATCATTTCCATGCCCTCGCCGTTGTCATCCAACATTTGCAAACATGAATGATTAAAATATTGTTTTAATGAGGTCAACATATTAAAAAAGGAACTGATTTAATAAATTAGTTTTTCTATGTCAATTTTTTGACTCACCTCTATAAAATGAAAACCTGCTAAATTAAGTGATTGTCGCTTGAATTTAACCAAAAAACGTCACTTGATAAGAAAACTATAAAGTTGTAAAAGTAATAAATTATCAACCCCATTTAACATGGAAACTGTCACATTTTGCAATATTTCTACTTTATCATGTAAGTAGTACGACTTTTAGACTGCTGGTATTTTTAAAAAGAAAATATAGCAAATCAAAGCAAATCGAATGAAACTCACAGATTTTGGGATTACTATCTTTCACTTTTAGCAAAAGGAAAATATAGTTCACATCATTCACAGCTGGTGAAATAATAAACATTTTTTTTCATTATTTCAGTAAGCGTAAGAAATATGTGAATTGCAGATAATCGTTTTGACAAATATTCACTGTATTATATTCATTAGCGCGGCAGATTTTTTTTTTTTTTTGCTTTCTCATTTATAACCACTTAAAATTCAATTTTAACACTCAATTTTTTTGTGTCTTTCTTTTCTTCCTTTAAGGATTACAAATGACTTAATGAATGTGCTTGCAGTCACTGTGGGAACAAGATTTAATCATGGTTAATTAATTAAGACTGAAAGCTGTTATTATCACTAAATGTAACTAAACTGTTGTTGGATGTATTAGAAATCTTATCTTGTTAATGTACAAAAATATATTAGGTGTATCTATAAAGAGTTTTTTTTAAAGAGATTTTGCTGCTATAATCTAAGAAGGAACAAATTGACCTGTTGTTTTGGTAGGTTTTACTGGCAAAATCTTATGTTAATCCTTGTGTTTTATTATTATTTTGTTGATCACATTCAACTTGTATAACTTTAAATCATAAATATAGATAGAAAGTTACCCAATAGTGTTTTAATTGACGTTCCCTTTTCTCTAAAATACCCATTGGCTCATAAATGCAGTCAGACCCTTGGTCAGAGCCCATCAAGACAAATTAGCTGTTTTTAGACACTGACTGACTGGCTGGTATAGTAGTAACATTTTAATTTGATGTTAGAAATGTAATGGTAAGCAGATCAGTTACATATTCCCCCCCAAAAATAATAATTCACTATAATTTCCTCTCCAATTAGGGCCGGTCCTTTTATGTGAAGCTGTTGCGCCTTCGCATTAAAAGAAGTCAGCAGGTTGATATGGACGTCAGATCAGATTGTCTCCACGAAGCAGACGATCGTGCCGCTGCTGTGGCGTTTTATATTACTTCGGTCTGTTGATTTAGGAAGTGTGTAAAATGTGCAAAACTGAAGTATCGAGAAGATTGGACAGCTTGTTCACATTAGTTGATACAAGTTCTGCTCACTGCTTCAGATGTATGAAAAAACAAGTTAGTGTAAATCTCTGCTACTCTTTGTCACAAATTTGTAAAAAAT
>JAVLVB010000318.1:3011840-3058823 GCA_032876305.1 Orestias chungarensis | reverse complement strand
CCCCCCCCCCCCCCCCCATTTCTCATTCTTAAGAAGTTTGCTTTGCCAAAGCTCCCACGTGTTTTTTTGTGTTTTTTTGAGCGAATGTAGTTCAGATTCCATGTGTGTGCTGAGCTGAGTCAGTTCTTATTACTGAAGGTTTAGTAGAAAACATCTGAAATTTAATTTTTCTTCTTTAATATGCTCTTTTTTTTTTTTTTTGAGTATGAGAATTTTTTATTCAAAGCTGGTTTGTATGTTTACATTGGTAGAAGTCATTTGTCTTTGTAGGAATATGCATAAAGGAAAGTGGTCCCTGATTGCAGGCAGGGTGCAGCAGAGATGATCGGCAAACTGTGCTTCTGGGCACTTCTGCTTGTGTTTATTAAAAAGGAAAAGGAAAAATAACTGAAATGTAACTAAGGCACGTCTGTTTCAAAGACTCTGAGAAAATAAACAAACTTCTCAGCTCATCTGTCGGTTCGCCAACTGACCCCCATTGTCGGGTGTCACCAGAATCAGAAGGCGAGGTGAAAGTTAATTGGTTGGTTGACTTTAGGGGCAGATTGACTCGGTGCTAAGCATGATGCTAGTGGCAAGTTGTGCACAGCGGAGATGGAGTTGCTGTAATTGTTTTGGACTTTCCAACAGCCCGTCACCTTCCAATATGAACCAGCAGCGCAGAATTAATATTGCTTCGAAATGTCACCGTTTGCTTTCAGCATCGTGAACCAGCAGTGAATTTGCACTGCTGCGCTGTCGAGGAAGCATTAAATAACACGTCCCTGTTGCTCTAACACAAGTATGTAACTTCTGTTTGCTGTTTCCTTCTTGTTTCAGTCGCTTTGCAGCTTCCAGAGGGCCTACAGATGTTTGCCTGCCCCATCGCTGACATAATTGAGAGGTAAGCTGGAGGAACAAAAAAGGTGTTAGTTGTTGCTTTTTTTTTCAGCTTAAGTTATTTGGGAGTCTGTGAACAAGCTGCAGGTGTAAAAGTCAAGCCGGTAGCATGTAACCTTAAACTGCTGTGGCCACTTGGTGCTCATTAGCAGGCTGAGAGCATTATCGTAACTCTGTGCCTTTGACTCAATCAGGAGTTCTGGAATAAATGAGACACAATTATGCTGTTTTTGGACAGAGCAGATACCGGAGCTCCCGTTGCTCTCAGTTGGAGGGGAGAAGAGTTATCACTCTTGTTAATTACAGGCACGTAGGCTGTAATACATCAAACGGTCACCTTTTTTTTTTTTTTTTTTTTCTACTTCAGGAATGTTTATTTCAGCTCTAAGATGCAACAAACATTCGGTAGCTTCCAGAAAATTTCAAACCCCCTTTTCACATTTTAGTAGTGTAACAATTGCATGATTGATTGAAACGTAAGTAAAGTAGAACAAAAATGACACATTTTCATAAACTGAACTAAAAGATATGCACTGTATTTTTATCCAGATATAATTACAAACCCCAGTGGAATCGGTTGTTTTTAGCGTTAACTTATCAGTATTAAGGCTGCATAGGCATGTTTGACAAAATAAGCGAACAAACAGTAATCGTGAAAAACATCCTGGGGGAACCTATCAACAGTAGGACAGGGAATCGTTTTCATGTAGGTTATTACTAAATATAGGGTAGTTCTTGAACAATACCTATTAGGGTTCGAAAAACTACATAGAACAACGCAGTTTCGAGTCTGTTGTTGTCGAGATGTGTCTACAAACTGTTTAAGCATGATTCCGAGGGAAAAAAAGGTTCGACCCGGGCTTTTAGGAATACCTGATTGACCGTGACAATAGAAAAAAGCTAGGGCAATTTTACCTCTCGCTAACATAGGCATCTATAACTTGCTTTAGCCTAACAACTAGATCGCTTAAACTCTTGAAACATGAACTAGATCATCTAGCCTCTAAAACGCAGTTTTGGGATCTTCCGAATCAGAAGTCGGAAGCTAGTTGCTGATGTTTTTTTGTTGTTGTTGTTGCTGTTTTTCTTGTTGTAATCCAAATCACTATACTAGCCTTCGACAACATTATCCTACTGTGTTGTGTAATGCCCATTGTTGATGACGGATGGTTGGTTACCGAAACTAGTGGAAGGTCCCTGAACTGACCAAGTTCAAAACCAAAACTTCTTTAAAGATTTTTAGTAAAACTCTGACAGATGGCCAGGTTATCTGTCCATCAGAAATAGCAACCCTTTAAATTCAGCATAGGCTCCAAAGGAATTGTTTGGACCAAAGGACGTTTTTAGAGGTATCCAGTTCAGTTTAGAATAGCAGTGAAGACTTGAAAACATTGATATCCACAAATTAAGAGTAACTGGCAAACATTTTTGTTCCTACTTGTATGAAGTCTATAGACATACCTCTGGTTTTACAGATTAGAATTTCCCTTTTTCCAAAAACAGTTTAAAAAAAATGTATTTTGCCTCCAATAGACAATCATACACTTGATTAACTTTATGTTTGTATGTCACATAAACAAAAAAACATGGATTTTTTTTAGTGTAATGTGACATTGTGATGAAAAAACATGAGATATGAATGGTTTCTCTAGGCACTGTAATGGTTTGCTGTATTCGCTTTGGTTTTGACTGGTCTCCAGTAAATTAGATTTTGCTTTGAGGTGCTTTGGTTATAAAAAGACACATTCTAAACCTCATTTGAGCAAGTGGGCGATAATGTCCTTAAAATGCAGCTTCCCCCCCCCCTGTTTTATTCTCCCTTTGCTGCTGTTGCTGTGGTCTCACTTTGCTTTTCAGCTCGCCCCCTGTTTCCCAGGAGCAGTGCCTGCCATTTGTTCCGTTAAAGAAAATGGCCGCTATCATCAAACACTTAGTGCGGATTCCTTTCTGTGTTTAGTCAATTGAAACCTGATTACAAAATGGACAAGATGAACGATAGAGTGCTGGAAGCTGCCATAAACTTTTCAGGGCGAGTGGGTATTTGATTTCATGCAGGAAGCTTAGATCACATCAGTTTTTAGTGTGTTAGTATGTTCTTGATTACACATGCTTTATATTATGATGCCTTGATGCACTTATTTAAAATATAAATAGTAAGGCCTTACACTTGCTAAGTGTTGAACCTCGTCTTTCTATCGCTACCTTTCCATACATCATCTCTTCTTACATCCTAGTGCAGTTTATCTACTTGTAAGTTCTGCTTCTTTAACACAAAAAAAAGATGGGACGTGAAGATTTCATGATAGGCTCAGGTCTTATCAGCCCTGCTGCTATCAGACTGGGAGCTGCAAATATGTACTGTGGATTTCTCAGCCCAAACATCTGTGCAGTCCACACTGATGCAACATGTTCGAAATATCTATAATGGAAGTTTGCGAAATCAGCCCAATCTCTTCTGATGAGAGAAATTAGTGGAAACTAATTGCTTTTCTGAATTACTTTATAGCTTGTCTTTTATTATTTGTCTCAGTATTGTTCACCTTCTCCTCACCATGTGCATTTTTTCTCGTCCAGGCTGCAAAAGACAAAATATGTTTTTCATCTTTCATTGTGCTCTGCTATATTTGTGATGCTTTCTTTGATTTCTTAATAAATATTAAAACTGCCATGAAGTGAAATGATTTTTGAAATATTTAAAACATTTACAGATTAAGGTAATATTAACTGCTGATGTTACTCAAATAATTTAATGTCATTTTCAAACACAACGTTTAATTAGGCATCTAAAACATTGCAACAGTTAAAAAGTGTGGTTGATCAGTAAAAAAAAGTGTTGCAGGGCCTAAAATGTACCCTGTGCCAGGTAACAAACTGATTTTGATTTACTTTTATTATTCAAATCTCAAATGAAAAATATGCCCTGTGCTTGCTGATGGCTGTAAGCTCTGTTCAAGCTCCGACTTGCTTATGGAAACAAATGTATATTTTTTTAGGTGGGAAGCCTGTAGGTATAATTTTGTCCTTGTAGATTTTACAGAAAATCCTCACTAAAATGTTGGTATAATTTATTATATTAAAAATGTATTAATTTTGTTGCATTCCACGTCCTACAGCAACTGTACATTGTTAAAATTCACCCCTATGGTTTTAAAAACTGAAAGGTTTAGATTACATTAGACTGATGGGCAATTTGTGCATGGTTTATGGACACTAGAATGGACTTTAAAGTAGCCTATGCTGACTTTTGCCTTCCAATTATGTGACCTATGATCTGTTTTGTGATAACCTCCTAACTTTTGTAAGAGGAAACTAAAGCAACAAAGAATCTATTTTTATGGCTTCTTTAACTCATACTATGATCTCTCATGTTCTGCCCTTTGTGTGAGTATAGACTTGATAGCAATCTCAGCATTTCAAATGAAATGTGTTAGATTATTTCAGAGGATTAACCCACAGGTGAAAGTTTTCTGCTAGAGAATGTTTAATTTGACACCACCCTGCCTTCCCACCACCCAGATAGGATTGCTAGCTGTTCTGCTGAGATGGATTGGAGCTGTGTGCTGTTGGAATAAAAATTAAAAAACTTCCTTCTCTTGTTTGTCACGTTAAAATGAAAAAGACCATTGGGAAGTGCATGAAGGCTGTTGGCAGCAGCCATTTAGACTGATAATTTGGTAAAATGAAATTCTGCATTGTAGGATAATGGAAAAAGAAATACATTTGGATGAATCAAAAGTATCGATTTGATGTTTGGCATTCTTAAAGCCGAACGTGTCTCACCCTGCGTATGTTTAGGGTAACTTGAAGTCAAAATAGTTGGACACATTTGTCATCGCCATCACCACCCCCCTGTTACGTATTCAGGGCTGAGGTCCATATCAAAATTAGGATGAAAAGCTTAAGCCGCACCAATAGCTATGAGTTTCAGCTGAACGGACTGCCAAGTCCTAAGGAGGACAAGTTGTTGATAACGCTGCATATATTACGGTGTTTTAGCCAAAACATTCTGCCTGGTACATTTGCACATCTTTACAATAAGTATTTAACATTTATCTTGAATGTGTATTTTATTGTTTATCATTTTGTTTTGGCTTTGATTTTGAAAAAAAAGCTGCTGTAATTACCTAATCAAACAGCAATAATTATATATGTATCTCAGATCTTCAACTTTACAAATGGATAAAACCATGATGAACACAAAATTAATTTTAATTAAAAAAAAAAAGAAGGTGAAAGGAATGATCCCTGACAAATATTAATGTTTTAATACAGTTTAACACTGCAGATCAAAAGCAAAAAATAAATAAAAAATACCGCAGGCAGTCACAACCACAAATAAACGACAAGAATGAAAGTATCCGTAGATGCTCATTAGAGCGGTTATCAGTTTATTCCAGTGCGCAACCGCTTTTATCTGATTCTCTTTGTGCCAATTAAATATATCACTCTCTGCCTGTGGTGACAGTCTCATATGGGTTCAAAGATTGCTTTAGACCCTGCTCTCACAGGCAAATGAGATGAGGAAACTTCCTCATCTCGTTTACTGACAGCCTACAACACCTATATGGTTTTGTAGGCTGTCAGTAATGTATGTATTGTAACTGAACCATATGTTTTACTGATGGCGTCCCTATTACCTTGTTCTGTGTTTCAATGATTCTGGCTGCAGTATTTACCAGTAGCTCATCTCAGAAGAAATATAAATGTTCCTGGCAAATAACTATTTGTTCGAGATGTTCAATACATATCCTAAAGGGCAGATGGGAACACATTTCTTTCAAACGTGCTGTTTGTTTTTATCGCTGATGCAACATTATGATTATTGCGTTCCAGTAAGCATCTGTATAGGAATTAATTTTCGATGAAGATTTGCTTTTGTTTTCTGAGATGGCTGGTCACATTTTCCATCATGGTTCAGATAATACTTCTGACTGGATACCACAATGGTAATGGATGGTTTAAGTAAATAAAATATGGTTAACATTTGTTTTCCTGCTATAAAGTTACTGATCGAAGTACAGTCCTGACATTCCCTGTGATATGCACATCTTTTGAATAGTCCTGCACATTCTAAAAGTTAAGTTCAAATCAAGAGGTGATTCAGCTCAGGCTGATAGAAATAATACATTTTTAAACACATTGTCGCTCAATATCAGGCAGGCTTTTTGAATGGCTGTTTTTTTCATCCACTTTCTTACTGTTTAGAACTGTTGTTACTCAGTCTTCAAGTGCTGTATAAATGTTGAGTTATAATAAGACACAAAATGTGCTTGAAACAGGTAAAAACAGAACATGCATGACTAATATATGTGTTTAAACTGTTTAAAAAAACCTGTTGCAATCACCATTACCTAATCAAAAAGCAATAATTATATATGTATCTCAGATCTTCAACTTTACAAATGGATAAAACCCACGGATGAACACAAAATGAAAGATACCAGTGGAGCTTTTTTTAAAATAACTCTAAAGACATAACTGTAACTGAGCCTACACATTGATTGGGAGTGCCAATAATTCATATAATTTATTACAAAGCATGAGTCATTGATCTCTGGTTGGGAGCAACTTCAATGTTAGATGCAGTGTAACATTCAAAGAACCTTTAATGCTAGATATGGAGGCTAATAATAAATCTTAAGTGTTCAGAAACCTCCAAAATTGTATTGTTTTGTTTGTCTTGTTTGTATTGAAATGACGAGCAAAGACAGAGACTTTCTGAGCTTTCAGTCTAGGCTGGGTATTGCATTGCACCCTTTTAGAGGAAGTTGAGCAAAAAAACAAACAAAAAAAAAGACCCAGGTTGGCTTCTTTATAAACACACACTTTAGGAATGACATAATTCTGAGACAACTTAGGAAAGCTTTTTATCTTTGATTCAAAACGCTGCAGACTACCAATATGCAAATTGTACTGGAGTTCACTTTAGGGATGATAACTCATAGATATGGGAGACCCCCAGAGATGAGGGTTCTAGATTTTGTGACACATTAATAAACTGGTTTAAGAAAAAAAAATGCCAGCCACAGGACAGTTAAGGTTTGTGTTAAAATGGGGGATGGTTTTAGTTTGTATCTTCAGGAGAGCCTAAAACCCTCTTGACAAAATTAAAATCTATCACATTTAGCATTTTTTTTTTTTTTCATGCACATTTAGGTTTGCTAAACAAGAAATTTACATATTTAAGGCAATTTTGTAACACAATTTTAGTAGTTTTTTTTAAAGGTTTTATTTCTAAAGTTGAATTTGTTTTTAAAACATACTTTTTTTTATTATAGTTTTTATTTGAAACTGTATCATGATATTTAAAGAAATCATTCAAGTTTCCCAGCTTCCAAGGCAAAGGACATATATTTGGAGTGACCTTAACCTCTTCAGTGTTGGGGTCTGTCAGATGACTGCAGGGTCATTGGGTAGAGGCATTTCTGAGTTATACTCCTGGACCCCTGCAACATGATTTCAGTAAAGCAGCATATTGGTGACATGGTAAACAACAACAAAAAAAAAACTACAAAAAAACCCAAAAAACTGAAGCCAGCATATTAGCAGCAACGATACTGCATACAACTTTCTCTTATCTCTTACCTGAGAGAGTTTTACTGGTTAACATAAGAGGTTCAACATGCTATTGATGTCATAAACTCAAAAACATATAAAAGGGCCGATACTATATTTAACATCTTTAGTTCAATGTATTGTCTTGGTTTGGATTCACGAACTTTTGAACTGTCTGTAAATTGTATGGTTGATTGGGTTATTCAGTCAATAAATGTGACTCCGTTGGAGACCTAACTGTCATACTATACCTGTTTCCTGTCTGTCTTCATTGTGCCAACCCTTGGTGACTGCTGAAATCCCTCCTTAAATGGCTCAAATAAAAGTTGTGTCAAAAGCTGTGTGTTGGTAAATCTAGGAACAATATAAGCACACACAGACCCCCTAGACATCTCTACTTCCTAGCTGTCGACATCCATCAGAATAGATTCCATTCTGCACAGCAGGTTGAATCATTTCAGTGAGAGCAGCAACCACAGCCTCCCAGGGTAAATGTCAAGTCTAGCATTAGGAAGAAGCCTTGTAGGAGACTCCAACACATTCTTTCTCTCACGATGTCACATTCTCCATGGCGCCTACAAACACTGCTGAGCAATAGCAACAGGTCTGGAAATGAGCTAGTGAATTATCATGCATGTGTTTTCCCTGAAATTACACCCATCTCTCACTTGTGCCAGCTCTTCGGCTAATTGAGATCCTGATCAGTTGGAACACTCCTGCATACGCCCTAAGCTCACCCATGGAACAATATATTTTCTAAAAATGGTCTCTTCAGACAGCCATGTTCTTGCTGCCCACTTAAAACTTTCCTAAAGCAGCATCTCAACAGGTACCGGCGGACCCTAGAGAAAAGTTGTCAGTGTCTGTGAGTTTGTTCTCATGGTTTGTGACTCTCTTTGGTGAAATGCAGTGACATTACTGGTGGCATATAATTCAGTAAAAAATTTGTCTTTTTCCACAGTGGCACTTTTCATTCTTATTTAGAAGGAAAAGAATTATCTTGAATTATTTTTGTTTTGTACAAAGGGAGTATTTATTACTCTACATTGTCTTTCTGGTTTTATTGGTTTGTTTTTTTAGACACATTTTAGACATTGCGACCCAGGGTTTGTCGCCGTACATCACCTTCCAATGATGGTGTGACATCTATGCCTTCAGAGTTGATGTCGGCGTTCATGGTGTGATAGGGGTAAGTGAATCAGCCACACTAATGTCCATCCTCGCCTTGCGGACAAAGACTTAGAGGATCACAAAAATATCTACCAGCCTCACCTTTGCAAAACTTAATCACATCACATCATGCCCTGGCAGACCAGAAACCCTGGTAGGTGCTGACACTGTAATATGATATCTTGGAAAATGGCACCTCTGAAATTGCCTCTACTGTTGTGAAAAGTACAATTGATTCTTTCCGCAGACACAGAAGGAAAGAGTGGTCACTCTGGCTGTATTTTTGCATAACAGTTCATGTTGTGCTTACAATTCTTATTTTAAACTAGACAAAATGTAAGAAAAGATTTGATATTTACAGTTTACATTTTACTGGATTATGTTTGTTTGCTAACTCTTAGCATTGTGGAGGAAAAATATGCAAAGTTATTCCCTCTGTCCTCATCTGTACTTCCTCCAACATAATCATTCTGACCCACCATAATCACTCTTCTTTTGGGTGACACAATGTCTGGCACATCTGCCTATAATTTCATAGGAAGCAGTGTAATACTAAGCTGAGGCTCCAAAAAGTTTTTTTTTTAAGCAAGTAACTTTTAATCAGTTGTTCACAAAGTTGGAAGTTGTACCAAACTATGTGTTATGAAAGTCTATGGGTTTATCTACTATAAGGCACATATTTCAACCCAGAACTCTGTAGAAACTGTTCGGATCATGTATGTGGTTCCATTAGACTACTAGAAAGATACACCAGAAACAGAAGCAAGCATTATTTGTGATGCCACTTCCACAGTTTAAAGTCCTTAAATGAGATAGAAAACCGATGGGGGGACTACAGACTTTTACTGCTGCATGAATTCTTGTGAAGCACAGCGCTGCCCCTCCCACACATGTTTCTACACAGTGCCACTCAGCCAAACTACAGTTAGTAAGTTACAAGCAGCATACCTGCTAAGTAGTATACCACTACAGTATTCTCATGTTTTAGTAGATGCTGCGTAGCCCAAAGGTCAAATGTTATGTACATTAGAAAAATGACCATAGCCATTCATTTTAGAATTTCACAGTTCAATTTCATTTAGATTTTTCTTTTGCTCATAATTTGATTTGAAATTTACTGGATTAAATATTGTCTTAAATACTTAAATATTGCTTTACTAATAAGTAGTATAAATCTGAAACGTCCCCAGACAGTTGCCGTTGCACATGGTAATGTTGACCACCATGAGATCTAATATTTCCGCCCACCCCCCAGTAATTCAGAGACTGCCAATTTAGTTAAACCTTTGGCTGATTCCGGCGAGGTCTCTCAACCCAACCTGGAGCTAATTGCAAAAGATGATTCAGAAATACCAGTGGAAATATGTTAAAAGCTGGTCTGCAATTATAAGCTTCTTTGTATTGAGGTGCAGACAATCAGTGGCAGCTGTACTCAGTTACAACAGCCACTACAGCCACATCCTCACACTGGAGAAATAGTAGGTGAGGCAGGTGCTGAGGGCAGTGTACCCAAGAAAAGCTGCATGTCCTGATGGCTGCTCGGGACAGGTGCTTAGGATATGTGCTACTCAGCTGTCTGGAGTCTTTACCACAATCTTCAACAAGCCGCAAGCAAGGCTACTATCTCTTCCATCTTCCCAAAGTCCTTCCTCTGTAGTCCTACCAATCAAAAAGAATGCAATCTTTGATTTAAACAACTACTGCCTGGTGGCAAGTATTCCCATTATAATGAACATCACATCCTGCCTCACCCCTGGGTTCGACCCTTTTCAGGTTACCTACCATGCTAGCTGGTCCACAGAAGACACAGTTACCACTGCTCTCCACACAGCACTAGCCCACCTGGATCAGGAGGGGGACTATGCCAGACTCGGCATTGAACACCATCCTCCTAAGCGGACTGGCTGCAAAACTTGCTGCCTTAGGTCGGCAGTGAACATTATCAGAACCCCCCAAGTTGTCTCTCAAAGTTGACTTTTATGTCAACGCCTAGTATTGCTCTATTTCTTATATTTTGTTAGCCCTGTGACTCAATTGAACTTATATTCAACAAGGTCCCTTTATTCATATGGGCCTGACCTTGAAAGTTTAAAATAAGCGTAAAAAATTGCGCGCACAGTAAGATTTTTTTTTTTTTTTTTTTTTGTAAAAGTGAAGTGGTGCTGTCATATTTGAAAAAAATATCTGAAAACCATGGAGTCAGAGACATTATCATAATAGGATTATTATGAATAATAATAATAATAATACATATCACAAAGCGGTACAACCAGAGGGGAGATGAGGTTAAAATTTAGCCCAGGTGCTTGGTTTGGCAAGACCTTTTAACAAAGCGTACCAATGTCAAACCATGAATTTAAAACAGGAATTATATTTGCATCATAAAAACACTTTTTTGCAACACATAAATATGTGTGTGCATATGTGTGCAGTTGTTTTCGCTACGTTGTGAGCAGATACTTTGAACAAATATTATCCTTGTTGGGACAACTGGACCAAAGCCTGGTACCCACAGGTACAAATGCTGTTTTTGGGTAAGATGTCAGGTGTATAACTATTGTTTGAAGTAACCTAGATTTATGGTTAGGCATGGTTAGGGATGGTTTAATGTCAGGGTTAGGCTAAATAAATTTGCTACTAATGAATGGAAGTAAATGGAAAGTCCCCACAAAGATAGAGAATAGTAATGGTAAGAGCCAAATGAATGAATAAGGATATTTATAATGTGTAGGGTGAGCATGCAGCTTGGGCTCTAAGGTGGTGGGAGTGTTGATGTGGGTGTGACTCTCAGGTGTTTTGAAAAGCTTGCATGTTGCTTGTAATGGATGAAACCGACGGTTAGCCTCCGGGTTGCCATATTTCCAGTTGACCTTGTAATTATATTACATCGTGCCACACGCTCATATTCAGTGTTTTGATCATGTCAGCTGTGTTTCAGTCAGTGTAAGGCTGAACAATGTTGCATTTGGAAAAAGAATAAACCAAATTAGCCCAGTGTGGATCTCAGTTGAATCAGAAGTTTTTCCACCAATTAGCAGTGCTCACTAACCTGCTTTGTGTTGCTGCTCGATCCCTTTTCATGAGCCTTGGCCCCTCCTTCCCAAAAAGAAAAAAATCAACCATCTTTTATTTCTTTTTGTCATTTTGTTTACATTCAAAGTCTCCCCTTTCTTTAATGGTTTTCTATTTAATATTTTTGAGGGGCCTCTGATATCAGACTGACTCATTCTGATGTTTCAATGCTACACTTGTGGCTGCAATAGTCGTACTTTATTTAAAAAAATTATAATTCTGATCATTTGAAAGACTTCTCAAACCTCCCAATGGGGGGGGGGTTGAAAAAGTAAAAAAAATAACATAATATGTCAATTCTGGTAGAAGTTGACAGCCACTTAGGGATTTTAAATAAAGCTCTAAACAGTTGTATTTACTTCTGCCATCTCCACTTCTCGGCTTTGTTCATGCTGTCAAGTTTGCACCGGTTCTAAAACTCACAAACCTTTCTAAAAGTCCGGTCCATAGTTTCTTAGAAGTCTGAACATTAATAGAGTATATATTTAGACAAGACTACAAAATACAATTCTTAGTGTTACGTGTACTACAGGAGTTTGTGTTATTGTCTTCCAACTTGTCCTGCTTCTTATTTTAAGCTTCTCTGCTACATGTATAATAGATTTAGGAAGAAAGCTGCTAAGACGAAAGGTTGAAACTATAAAATGACAAATTGTTGTTTTTTCTGTTCATGGAATAATGTCAGCTGGTACAGCTTGTGCAAATTCAACAATGTGCTGTCAAATACTACTATAAACATAAATATTGGTAATATTAAAATTATTTAAATGATTTTTTTTAAGTTTATCTTTTTTTTCATTTGAAAACGGTTGCATTGATGTTTAAAACTCTCAATGAACTCTGAGTTTTTGTTGGAACGTTATGTTATTACAAACTCAAAAGTGTTTGGTCTTCTGCTTTTAAGTGATACAAAATAACAATTACTGTGTATATAATATATGATACATGAAATTAAACATAAACCACATTGCCATGGGCCGGAAACCACATGACAGCTATATGTAAAATACTCAAAAAAGGGAAAATTATTAGTTACTAGAAAATGAAAGGCCAACTAAGGAAACAAGACTAGTTTTTACAATCTTGTCCCTAAAAAGGCCATTCTTTGGTTAGCTTTTCTGTCTGCCTTTGGAATTAATGATAATTACTCTCCCAGACAGGGGATACATTATTAATTGCTCACACTAACAGCATCTTCAAGTAAGCTTTGGACAAGCGCTTCTGTAGTGGCACAGTAGTGCATGCCCTGTTATCTCCTTTCTTTCATGCTGACAGATCCCTGTCTTTAAACCCTTGTTGATCTGATAACCACTGTTTTGAACTTGATATACTTGTTTGCATTATTATTATAAGATTACCACGATCCTGATTGTATGGCTTTGAGATTTCATCTTTCACCGTAAAATCAGCAAAACAATGCCGCCCTTAAAAGAACTGTTGCCATATTAGTTCTTTTATATTAATATGTAGACTTTGTTTCCACTGCATGCTGTTTTGCAGCACAGTTTAGGAATTGGTCTGGATAAAACTGTGGGCTTTTCTATAATGACCTATTGCTCCGGTTTAGGAATAAATAGCGCTGCAAATAGATGAGATACAGTCAGAGAAATGGCGGTAAATGATCTTGTTTTTAAGGGACTTAAAGGATTATCTAGTGGTATTACTGTAAACATCTGTGTACGCATCAACTGCTGTTCACAGTCTCACTGTTGTCTCATTTTGCTGGCAGATGTTCAGTGGCTGCGAGTTCAGTTCCTTTTTTTTCTTCTTTAATCTGCTTTGTGAATTAGCAATCCAATGATTCTTATGTAAAAAAAACTAATGAGAAGAACTTTAATTGGAGAAAATGGCAAAAACCCTGTAAAGAATAAAATAAGTAAGGACAATGTAATCCTTTTCCCTCTGGTGGACTTATGTTTAGAGGATGATGACTGTAATATGGTTTTTATATGTGCATTAAGCAGATTATTGGTCGCAGATTTGGTAGTATTACAAACATTATGTGATTGCCCGTTGTTTCTTTTTTTCTTTGTCACCATCCTTGTGTTCATTTCTCTCTTGTTGATCCTCCTATTTAGTTTCTCCTATTTAGTTTTCAAGGTGCATACTCTCTTATTTTCCCACTTTACACATCATCATTTGTTCCAGCTGACTTTCATTTCACTGATTTAATCCTTTTTTTTTTTTTTTTTTCTTACCCCACTTACCTAAACTGAATTCATTTGGAGAAATAATGACTGTTCATCTGTGCAGATAGATCCTGCCTTTGGGAAATGTCACTCTTTCTGTTCCAAAATGCCTTTTCTCTATCCAAAGCCCACTCAGGGCCATACAATGGGTTGTTGGTGGGTGTGTGGGGAGGTGTTGGTGGTAGGGAAGGGGAGGGAGGTGTTGGTGGTAGGGAAGGGGAGGGAGGGGCGGTGGTGGTGAGGGCGGTGTTACGGATATCTGAAATGGAATGGAATAAAAGATGAGCTTTTGCCAGATGTTGGGGTTAAAAGCACAGACATGTTTTGTGCAGAGAGGATAGAGAGATTGAATCCTCATGCACTACTGGGTGTTGGTGTATACCTGCCTTTATGGGATAGAAACTGTTTATGCTCATTTGTGCAGTTTGCTCTCTGTGGCTGGACAAGAGCAGCATTGAAGCACTTGTATTAACCTCACTGACCTGCTTAGCAGTTTCCGGTGAAGCATGTCTGAAACTTCTTTTATTGGATTTTTGGAAAAAATGTTGCTGACACAAGTCAAAAATCCCTATTGTTTTAGTGTAACCTTCCTCTAACATTAAAAAAAAACAACACTTTGAGGCAGTTCCCTTGCCCCTTTTCATATATTTAGCGCTGGTTGTTATGAACTACTATGTGTATTATCGAGGACAAAATGAAAACTCCATTCACATTTGTTGATAAATAAAGACATGAAAAGAACATTCAGATCAACTTTTATTTAAGCAGCAGTATCTCTTGGCAACTTTTAGAAAATTCCAACTTTGGTTTGACTACATTTAATGAGTAAATAAGAGAATAAATCGTATATTGAGAATTACTTTTTATTATGTCAACACAAGTAAGTTATTTTTAAGTAGAATTGGTTTTTTAGGTCAACTGCTGGATTAACTCTGTACTGTTAAACTTCTAGGTTTGGTTAATACAAATTTTGAGCAAAAATTTAAAATCTTGCAAAAAAAAGAAAAAATGCAAATTAGAATAGTTTCCACCTTCTGGTTTGTGAAAAATCGACCATGCTACTCAAAGCATGTTGATATTGTGCAAAATGTATTTTGCATACGTGCTTCCATTTACGCTTTTACACATGAACTCTTTCAGACAAAACAAAAACCCAACTTGTTTGAATTGTTTGTTTGAAAAACCCTTATAGCTGAACGTCTTTGTCTGTCCGAAACATGTGACACACCTTATATATTGGCACAATATATAAGGTGTGTAATATATATTGAAGCAAAAACAATACACATATTTAAATATCCTATTCATCAGGCTTATCAGGTTGTCTGCATTCCGAGACAGTCTTCAGACTAGATTTTGGAAAAGAGGGAGCACTTATGTAAATTTAAATGCCTCCAAACATCATCCCCCCAAAGGAGGCAAAAATCACACTTTTCATAAATGGTATAAAGAATGCTGGCAACTGATTATTGTAGTCACAGAAAGGATTTTAACACTTTACTTATTTTTAAAAATTCCCCCTAGAGGGAAAAGCGCACATTAGCAGTTGTGCTATGAACATTACATTTTATTCTTTAGAGGGTTGCTGTTAATGTTGTGTTTCGGCCATTTCATCAGCTTTTACTTAGCATTATGTGGTGTATTAAAGGTTTTGACTGGATATCCCACAAACTAATCTAACGTGCACCCAGCTCACATGGTGTGTTGAAAAGGTATGTATGTTGGACATTGAGCCTGTCTCAGGATTCTGTAAGGATCATAGAGTTACCTGTCAAAAACTCCCATTCTTCATCTCAGTTGGTGCTAATTACCTCAGTTTTCCTTTTTTTTATTGTACTAAATACAGTTAGAGTGGACTTCCAAGCATCAGAGTCATGGATGTGATGCCTGTTGCTTTGTGTGGATCGTTTGGCTTACAGTTATGCCGTTTTCTTTGTGCAGACATAACAGACTGAACAATGCTCAGTGACTTTTTTTTCTTATTCTAATTGCCCAGTCATGCTTTAAACTAATCAAATTTTAAACTTGTCAAAAAAGCTTTGGGTCACAGCCTAAATGTACGTTGGGTACATCAATTGTCCAAACAAGCAGTCAAGGAAGACAGAAGTCGCAAACACTGACTTGAACAACACTCTCTATTAGGCGAAGTGATCACTGGAAAGGACAGAGGAACCTGCTGTTATGAGACATTTACTTAAAAATATTGTTTAAGTCCCTAATAAATAAACTTTAAAGAATGGATATGCCATTCAGTCCACAGTTGTCATGTGGTCCAGTTGTATTTCATATTCTCACACCTTTGAGGTTTGTTATTTGTTACTCTCCAGGCATGATTAACTGAACTGTGCACTGTCGGTTCATCTTCACCAGATAAATCTTTGCATCTGCAATATTTTTCAGCTCTGCGAGAAAAATTTTTTATGAAAAGAATTGCCATCTGTCTTTATTTTACAGCTTCTACTGCGAGCCATTTGAAAGTTTTGTGTCTCATGCAAACTGGCCTCTTCTGAGGCAAAAAAAAAAGAGACCTGCAACATCTCATATCACAAATTACTGGCAGCATTAAATAAACAAACTATTTAGACAGATGGCGGAAGACTGTTTGCTTAATTCAGTCTAGTCAGTTTCATCAAAAGAGGAGTGCTTTTTTTCTGACTAAATATCTTTGTTTGTACTAATGGATGCTTTACAGGCACGTTTTTTTTTTCTTCCTTTCTTTTCTTTGTGTGCTGCAGAATCTCTGAGCTGTAAGGTTTTATTACCAAACAACTTTCTCTTTTACGGTGGCATCTGAAGGAATGTCTGTCAAAGTCGGAAAACGAATATCATCTCTGGAGGACATTGCCAAAACATTAGTTCTCTTTCATATTTAGTCTGTTTGTTAGGAATTGGAATGCAGCTAAGCGCAATTCTGTTTATGAAAAGTATTGCAGCCTTACCAGTCGATGTAAAGGAGATATGATCATTTTCCAGAAAATACACAGCTTGTGTTTGTGTCGGCGCGTGTAAACATATTTTAAAGTCTGGTTGCCGACATATCATCGCGTTTTGCAGCAGACTGCAGTCTATAATATTTTTAGATTGGAAAGATTTTATTCATTCAGTAATTTCCCACACATTTTCAATTGTATGCTAAAGAGGTAATTAACAAGGGCTGCTTAGGAGTTCACAAGCTCCTCTGACATCTTAATTAGATCTTAATGACATTTCAGCTGGAAAGGCTGAACGGAATACGTCTAAACCAGTGGAGATATATGACGCGGAACGAGAAAGCAACTGACAAACCACATAAGTGCAAGCCGAAATAGTGTTTAAAGCTGGGAAAATATGCTAATTGGTAGGGATACAGGAAAGTGTTCTTTGTATTTGCTGCACTGTCTCACAGTATGTTCTATTTCGAAATGCGGCTATGAAAATCTGGATTTTGTTAACAGCCTCCTTTACCCTATCAGCCATCTTGCCTCTTTTCCACACTCCCAGGGAGATATGGGAGTGTGCATCGCCCAGTAATTACTATGCCTGTGTCCCAGTAGAATCACACCTCTCATATCGGCCTCTTACTCAGATCCTTAGCATTTATTACCATAAAATGTCACCCTGGAAATAACTAGATATGCTTTGCAGCTCCAGTGGAGGTAGGGTGATAATGATGTTTTTGGCAGATAGATGGCTGATTAGATACAATAATCTTCTGTAGTGCTGTTTTTTGCATTGTAGATGGCTTTTCATGGTCTGGGTTTGATGGATTTTTTCCCCCTGGTGTGCATGCTGTGTACTTTCGGCTGTAGGGTATTTATTCATTTCCAAACAAAAGTAGTGGAAGAAAAACAGAATTGTCCTAAAACTCCTCCTAAAACTATCAGCATATACCTTCTGTTTGGTTACAATACAATCAGGCAGATGCAAGCTAAAGCTAAACCTTAAAATTAAAGAGGAAAACATATACAAAGCATCAAAGGAAAATATATTTTTTTAACCAGATAAATTGCTGGTTCTTATTTGCTGGGCTCAGCTCTCCTGTGCTGCTCTTCACTTAAGGGTGAACATTAAAGTAGACTTAAACTGCGAAACAGGGAGAGAGGGAGAAAAAGAAACAACATATATAAGAAAGAGACGGGTAAGGGAAGCCAAGAGAGAGAGAGAGCCTAAGATGGAGTTTATATCATAGAAAATGAAGGTGGAAAGGCTTAATAGAAACTTTGTCTGAGGTCCCTTACAGAGGGCAGCGCAAGAAATAAACTGAGTGGATCTAGAGGTTGAAAGCTTGTGCAGCTGGAGACGCATTACGGAGATTCTGTTTGCTGGAACAGATGCTGTTCTGTATGCAGCCGGGTCTGTTTATCACTTCTTAAACCCTCTGTCTCATTTCTGTTCTCCCCCCATACTGTCTAGCCTAAATCTGTCAGAATTAAACCACAAATACCTGGTGTGAACCACCTTTTTGCAACTCCCCCCTTGCCTGCAGCTCTGTCCTCTCTTTCCAGTGCCTCGAGCTCCGGTTTCATTTACTTGTTCTGCGTTCCGCTCAGATTTGATTCGTTTTACTTAGCCATAATGACCTTACTTAACATTTATTTCCCATAAAGGGCTATTACAGTAAATGCTTGTTTTTCCCGGTAATGCGTTGTGTCGAACAGATTGGTCCACCGATGCATCTTTAATTTGTTAGTTTTCCTCACAAGAAGCTATGATTTTTATTTTCTCCTCTATGACTGCAAACTGGAACATTTGGTCCACATGGTTTGTGATACACTTTCACAACCTACTTGTGCTTGGGAGCATTTACCTTGAATGGCTTTTTTTCTTTTTTTTTCTTGTTGTAGAGGCAGTTTTCATTTGTTTCCAGGCAGATTTACAAAGAATCCAGGCCATTGATGAGGTAAAAAAATGACTAACTTCAATTAATTTAAAGAGATTGTTCAGAGTTAAGTGATGCTCTTCAAATTAATTACATATTTGTGGAGATTAACATACTGTGTTAATGTCTGATATGTTTGTTTTTTGTAATGCTTAGATCTGTTGATAATTATTGATTTAACTTATCCTAACTATGGCTTCTTTGGATTGCTAACAGAAGCAACAACACTCTGTATATTTAAGAAAAGATGTAGCTGTAAAACCGTTTTAAATTTATCATAGCATTACAAACTCATCCATTAGTATAGTCAGCACAACTATCATATCTAACTTCAGTCTGTGTCTGATATTCTCCAGACAAGGTTTAGCCTCACATTTCTAAGTCTATCATCTCTTATGATAGGCAAAGGTGGAAAGCTATATTAGAGCAACTCCTTTAACATGTTTATACTACCTGGGATATTCTCCAAGTTTTGTTCTTTCCCTAGCACCCAAAATAAATCATTTTATCTGACCAAACGTCGAGATTTTACTGACACTAGCAAAAAAAAAAAAATTTACTGACACTTAATTTCAGCTCAACCTTGTAGAACTAGGGTCAGAAAGAAATCAGATTTTTCATTTTACGACCACTTGGTCACGCATCTAGAACGAACAAGTTAAAAGCAAAAGCCAATTGCTCTGTGCAGCTCCATCAGTTGTACTTTCCCCAGTGTGTTTTGTTATAGCAGCTAGCCAGACACACCTCCTACGGTATTTTACCTGATTTGAACTGATATTGAACATAGTGGAAAATCTTCAGATCCATAGGATAAAATCTCACCTTATTGTTCTGCACTTTCAAACTTGGTAAATTTTCTCAAATAAACAATGTCTACGGTACTTGGAGAATTTCTTCACTTCCCAACAGACTTGCTGCCAAGTTAGATTAGTCACAGGTAAAGGATCCACAGTACTTCACATACTTTCACTTGCTTTCGTGTATCTTCCTTCCAATGGCCTCTCTCCCTGAATTACCTAGTGGCCTTTAGATATGAGGGCTTTAGTATTACATTTTGGCTGATGATGACTGGTCATAAAGGGACGAAGTGGCCCAGCATGTTATTCAGCTGTGTTTAGTCAGACATTGATCAGCAAAATAGTCAGACACTGTGGTTTGTCCTCTGCTCGGTGAAAGGAATTGATGTTACTCAGCTTTCTCATAATCTCACAGCGCGTTGCATACCGAGTGTATTGATCCTTATGGTGAAAATAAAGAAGAGCTGCATATGGCCTGTGACTGCACTGATTATCGCATCTGTGTTTCACAGATTCACGGATGCGGACACCATCATAATGGGCGACGTGACTTATGGGGCCTGCTGTGTGGACGACTTCACCGCTCGTGCCCTGGGAGCAGATTTCATGGTTCACTATGGCCACAGTTGTCTCAGTGTGTTTCTTTACCTCACCTTTTAAATGTTTGTCTGTTTAGACTGATAAAGATTCTATAGAGAGGCCTAAATGAAAAAAAAGAACATGTTACCCTTTAGAATATCAAAAAACACTATCACTGACAATTCGTGGAAACGTAAGTTCAGCGTTTGAACTTTTTTTTATTTCGTCGAGTTATAAATATATGACATATTTTATGTTACAGACCAAAACAATGTGGTGGGCAACTACAGTGGAGCAAAAAATTATACAAAATGATAATGTGTATTCGGCCTCTTTGCTTTGATTCCAATAAAAGTTTAAAGTAAGGGCAGGTTATAAAACAAAGTTCCAGACTTTGGTGAACTTGCATATCTATGTTGTTCGCATGTTCTTACAACAAAAGGGAAAGTGGGAGAACTAAAAATGTATCGAGACATGTTAGTTCATTTGCACCGGAACGGGGTTCCCATTTGTAGCTGATCGCAGGCCATATTGAGGACATAGCAAATATGTAAAGGAAGTGTTCTGATTAAATGAAGCCTACATGCAAAATAACTAATGCCAGAGAATCATCACTTTAAACACAGCATGATGCTTTTAGCACTATGGTAAGCAGTGTGAATGCGTTTATATACCAGTGGCGCAGGTACTGGTCACAGGTGATGGGAAGGTAGCAAAAAGCTTAATTCAGGGGAATTGGTCACAACACCTCAGATTAAAGCATGTGTATCAGTTAGAAAACCCAGTCAAGATGCAATCCTTATTTCAATGGAAAAAGTTTTACAAGACTAAAATATTAATGTTCGAAGTTTTATCTTCATGTCTTAAATTATTTATAGCTATTAGAAAGCTCTGCTAAAAGTTGTCAAGCTGTAATTGCTGCCAAAGCCATGTGTCCTTTGAAAACTATGTGTCCTTCATCCTTTGTAGGTATGCTATACTCAGTGTTCATCTGCCACATTGAATCACTAAATTACACAAAAGCTTATATTGGTGACCAGACAGAATGTGGAGCGAATTCAAATGGTTTGAATGCTTTGGTGAGCCACTGTGCCAGACCTTTGGACAATTGCATTTGCTCTCACATCAATTGAGGACCTGCATTAGAGCTATCCTTTGGAAATCTCAAGCGGTTCTTCATGACCTTCACACATGCCCTCAGTATCTGTCTTTTGCACATGGGAAGAAATGTTAAATCAATAGTTTTGATATATGTCTGCCAGAACAAGCTCTCTTCTTCCAAATACCAACAGAATTTTAATGCAACTGATTTTTATTTATTTTTTTCCGTTTCTGCTTTTTGAGGCTATTTTTTTATCAATTATAGATAAATGTTGTTATTGCTGATATATTTATTTTTGACTTGGCAAGGGGATATTGAAACTTTGGTGTCTATGTTTAAACACACCAAGTAACCTTAAAGTTGAAGGTTGGAACGTCTTTGTGGGTTTCAAAGTTAAGTTAGACAAGAAGGAATTGCCAGCGCATCTTTCGTTTATGGTCGTCTGTCTGTCTCTGATCTTAGCCTTCATCTCCCTGCCATGAGACATAATTTGCACTCTTTCCAAAGATTTCAACCACCTGTAAAAGATGAAAGAGTCGAGTGTTTGAATGACTCACAGTCACCGACTGTGTTCCTTTAATTTTCTCCGCATTTTCCCCCCCAAATATAGATATTTGTCATGTCTTCTTAAATGTCATTGTGAAAGAGTAGCTTAGAGTTAGACAGCCCAGTGTATAATCATGTCTTGGTTGAAAACTTCCCATCTACAGTTATCAGAATGGTATATTTAGAAAACCTTTTCCCTGTTGGTTATAAAAATGTATCCGTGCCCTAAAATGGCTCAAATGAAACTGTACAGGTTAACCTCCGTCAGAATCTATAAATATGCAGATTGCTGCACACACCTACCCCTAGCACTCAGTTGCAGTTAAATAATATCTGATCAGCTTCAGTGTTTGCTGATCTATTTCAGTGACAGCTGTGATGCTGACTCGCTGTAATATTACCTGTTAAAAAATAAAAAGAATCTGGCGTAAATAATTTAGACAGTGTTGCACAACCCAAAAAAGACAATAAAACAGACACTTACATAGCCCAAGAGGTTTCTGTCCCTGCTTATATTAAACTATTTCTCATTCGCCAGCTTTAACACATATACAAAAAAGGTTGCTAACTTTGTAATGTTTGTTGTATAATAAACTATAGAAGTGTGTTTTAAGGCTGCAGAATAGAAGTTTATAGCTTTATCCGAGAAGGAAAGCAAGACATCCTTAAAGGCAGAAAAAACCGAAACGTAAACTTATTTTGAGCTATAGGCTTTGTTCCAAATTATGCTTTTTATTTAATATATGCATGCATGGGCTATTGAAACGCCTACGGAAAATGTGTTGTTAAAGATGAGGAGAATTCTTGTTCCGAGGATAAAAATGTGAATTATGTAATAATTTTGTTTTCTAAACTATTCCTACTGCTTTAGTTGATTACTTTATTATGACTACTCTTTTACACAGGGAAGGGATGTTGGCCCTACTTGTAACATAAAGAAGTATTAACACAACACGGCTAGAAATGTTCATGACAGCTGTTTTTTTGTGTGTGTGATCCTATGTTATGGTACTTTAAAAGGAATCACAGTCAGGTGAAATTGGACCTCAAGGCTAAAAGTCCACCAGAAAAATATGATTGGAGTATCTGTATTTACAAACTTAGTCAATCCACATTGCACAATTGGCAAGGGTAAAGGGTAAGCCGATAATTTTAGGGTAATTCAGCTTCATTTTATATAAAAGCAACAATCACGTCAAATTACATATTTTTGGTAACAGATTTTAAGTTAAAATCGTTATAAACTGAAATGTGGTATAATTACTTGGACATAAATCTTCATGTTTGCTATAAACTTAAGACTTGTTGATAGATTTTGTTTTGCTTTCTGCTTAAAACGCACTGGCATAATTATAGCTAAAACAAGAATGAATGAAGTTTAGCTGTATCCATTTGCCTGTGTGGCATTGTCAACATTTACTTTTAGAAAGATTTGCTAACATAGTTGTTTACATGGGTTTCAATAAGGAGTTGAGCTAATAGGCCTTATTGCTGTAACACATGAGAATAAAACCAGTCTGTCTCATTGACTGTTTCTCTAATTGCAGAACCTAAGTGCACTCAGACAGCCATGCTAATGTGAACACGGATCGATGCCGTGCTGCTCTGCCCTTTTACAGTTTGGCAGTACCTATAAACAAGGAAGACACAGCTGTTGGTCTCAGCTCAAAGTTTTACCCATCAAGTGCAACACTTTTCATCTTAGCTTTAACTCTTCGTGCACTGCACCGAATCCAGGTGTATCTCACACCTATCCCCATCTATATTTTCTACTCCTGGCATCATTAATTCCTTCCCTCTCAAGTTAATAGACAACCTGCCTCTCACAGCGCCTTACTTTTCCTAGATCTGCCTTATGTGCCAAATTAATAGAACCTTCTATACTTCTCTAGGAAGTCTCCCTCTCCCTACCCCTAAATTAAATTGCTACTTTTTTCTGCACATTTCTCTTCAGATTTCTGATCATTCACTCTTGTTTCATTACCTTTTGCTTACAGGTGTTTGAAATGAAAGAACCATTGATTTACGTAGCTTGTCTGAATTAATGTTTGCTGTTTAATGGTTATATTTATCGTTGCTTAGTTGTTTTACCATAGATTATTAAGGAAACATCCTCCAGTCTTGAAATTTGCACATTAATGAGCCATTTATTCAATTACAACAAGACGTCATCCTGCTCCTGATTAACATACTATATATGTAAAATAGGAGGATGAATAATTGTTTTAGTATTTAATTTTTAATTTTTTTTGTGTCCCACTTTCCGCTGTTTTTTCCTGGACTCAAGCCGTTTTGGCTTAGCACCTTCCCCGGCACGTCTGTAGCTACGCCTCCTAAGCCCGAGTGCGTGGTAAATGGCCTATGAAATTAATAGCATTAATAGCGATCACATGTGTCCCTCTCCTTCCCTAAATAATTGAGGTCTTTGCATCAGTTCCTGCATGAGTTAGCAACTTGACGCGAATGATTTTCAATTATACCTCATAGACGCCAGCTGCGAGCTAGAAATGTGGAATCATGTATCTCATATAGCTCCATGTCTGTATGTTAAGCTTTAATGTCTATATATAACAGTGTATATATTTCAACCTCATCTGACAGATGAGTGAATTATTCATCTCTCTTTCCTTTGTTTTGTTTTATGTTTGCCTTCCTGTAGTCCCCATAGACTCCACTGCAGGGATCAAGATGCTTTATGTGTTTGTGGATATCCAGATGGACAATGCGCACTTCCTGGACACGATGAAGTTCAACTTCAATCCTGGACAATCCCTGGCACTTGTTAGCACGATTCAGTTTGTTGCAGCATTGCAGGTGAGCAACCAACGCTATTGCTCCAAACTGTAGTGCTGTGCAAGTGTTGACAACCATATTGCTACAACCATAAATTTCAATGCAATCTGTCATGACTTTACGTGATTGACCAACAAAATATGTTAGTTAATTGCTGCTATTATTATTGTTGCTAAATTATGTGTGGCTTTTGAATTGATTTATATATATGTATAACTTTTTGTGTGTTTATTTATCTAAAACCAATTCTGAAAAGTGTGGCTTGCACATTTTTTCAATAGTCATACACTCTGATACCCCATCGATAATATCCAGCGCATTGATATTCAGAACTCACCTAATTAATTTTTTGTTGTACATGTATGTCTGTCGTAGAAAACTAAACTGCACAAGAGACGGCACATATTGTCTTTAAGGTAAAACATGGTGGCGGTACGATCACTGGGAAGTTGCCAGCGAAGTTGGGAAAATGGACTGACCTAAATACTTCCTCATGTGGTAGATTCAACCCAAATTCATAACCTAAGTTCAGTAACAAGTCTTTGGCAAGACCTTCTAGTTAATGTTTACAGATGCTCTACATATTTGAACAAACAGGGTTGATAAGAAATGGAGTGCACCTGTATAGATTTTCTATTGAAATAAGCAAATCTTAGAAATCACAAGACATTTTCTGTTTCAATTCTGAATGCCCTACTACTTTATGCTGGTCTATAAATAAATAACATCCCTATAAGGTAAGCTTTGTGGTCTTAATGGGTCAAAATTTGGAAATGTGATAAGAACTCTTCAGCATGTTGTTATACACATTAACTCTTGTTAGTAAAGGAAAAACATTGAGGGTGAATTCCACATTTTTTATTCTGTCTTGAATTGCAGGTTTTACCTCTGTATTTATTTTTATTTTTTGTTTTATTTGCATTTATTTGAATCTATGCAAAGTATGATTTTTGTGGTGGCGAGTTCTCATGAACCCTCCTCTACGCTCAGTTCAAGTGTGGGTTTGTCAAATCTGGCAGCAGTTATTTTTGCTTCGAAAGGCGCAGTGACCTCGGAAAGCCTCTCAGTTCAGCATCATGCTCAGGACTGCTCTTTACATAAGCAGTGGCAACAGTTATAGTATTAAGCTTTACCATCCCTCTCTCTGGCTTGCTGCCTCGCTGTTCTATAATGTGCTCTACTGCTTTTATTTGCTAAGTTCTTCACCACCGCTGTGGGCTTTTACTAATCTAAAATACACTATTTTGATATCATGCTCTGCACTCCTCGCCGATTCTGAATTACTTGTTTGCCTTTTCATTGCATCCATGTGTGTATGTCTCCATATGCTTTTAGGGCATTGGAGCCGTTACCATGTATAGGTGCCTAATAGGTTTCTTTTTCAACATATTTTTGAGATCTTTGTATTATCAGTAAAGATTAAATAACTGATTCAATTTCTTTTATTTTTTTTAATTTGAGTTTAATTAAGCTTAAATACTTTCTCTTTCTTGACCACTCCTTTAATGTCCAACTAGGAAATACAGCTTAATTAAAGCTATGCTTAATTGATTTAACAATAAGTTTTACTCATGATTAGCCAATTAATTTTTCATGTTAGCATGTTCATTTTTAACATGTTCTGTGCATCAGGATTCTGTCAGTTGTTGGTATTGTAGCTTCTCCTAGAAAAACATTTAGTCTATTATCTTTTATACATCCTTAAAGGTTATCCTAATCTCAATCCAAAAAAGGAAATCCTCTACTTAGCGCATAGAGCTAGTTTCTTGAGGGTCGGACTCTGTTAGTAAATGTATCTTTTGTCATTTCTAATTTTAATGGCAGTTTTCTGTTGAGAATGGGAAAACACTGAATATTTTCCCTGTTTAAAGAAAGATGCTCAGTCAAGAAGTTGCTAAAGTCCCGGTATTCATTCTGTTCAAATGTATGTTATAATGTATTGTGCACATCTGACTTAATGTGATTCAAACTGTCAGAGGTATAAAGTAACATTTTCATATAAATGCTCTATACATATTGAAGTTTGGGTATTTAGAAACCGCAGCATGGAATTAAGAATTCTTTTAGGCATGGTTCTTAATCATTAGAAATTGCAACTCCGAAACTGGGACTTTACGGTACAAATCAAACACAGGATTTATAATCCTGTTTTTTTATAGCCAGCTCTGGAAGTGACTGTATTCAATGCAGACAAGGAAACTACCAAAATTTCAATTTTATTGTTATTTAAGTTACTTTTAAATTGTCTATATTCAGATTTTATGGTCCGTAAATCAAATTATATCAATAATTAGTTCAAACAAAAGTTCTTGACCTTTAAGTAAAGGCATATTTATGTTATCTACTAATTGTGCAATTTGTAAAAATCAACTGAATGTAACAATAGCCTGAAATATTTTATTTTATTTTTAAATTTTTAGATTTTATTTCCTTTCTTCAATGGAAAGTAAAGTTAAAATCATTTATTCACAAATGACTTTATTGTAGAAGATAAAAGTTGTGCACAGTTCCTTACCAGGTAAATTATATAAAATGTTGAAATTCTCTACTCTTTTCTTCACGTTGCAGGCTGTGAGTGCAACCCTGAGGACCCAGTATGATGTGCTGGTCCCCCAGTGTCGGCCTCTGTCACCGGGAGAAATTTTAGGCTGCACCTCCCCACGCCTGGAGCGCCACGTCGATGCCATAGTGTAAGAACTCCCTTTCCTCCTGTCGTCCTTATGCCAGTTTCATGCCCACTCATGTGATTAAAGTCATAATCACGGTGACAACGCCTCCCTCACAAAATATAGTTGGCAGAGATACTCAGGTTTGTGTGTGTGCTGTAAGCAGCCAGAGGAAGCCAGGTGCAGATCCACGGGAGACTAAAAATATCTCCTCGCTGTGGAAATCTCAGAATTGGATATAGCTTGACAGTTTTGGTTGATGTAAAAACTGCAATCTATCCACATCCATGCCGAATTTTCAAACTTTTAAAGAAGAGCTGTTTTCAAAGCACAACACCTACCGTGACATGTGCACGGTGAGAGTTGATAAACTGCAACACATCACAGTTTGTTTGTACATTTGTTGCAGCTCGTGTGATTGCCTATTTTAGGTTATCTAATTTCCTGTGGAAAAAACATAACTTCCAGTCAGTTGCATGAGTGTTTAAAGACTGACTGGTGTGTTTTTACGTAACCCTGTGTAGGTAAGACATTTCAAAGCATTTTAAAAAAGGAAGAGGACGATTTGCGAAAGTACCGAGGCCAAGAAACTGACAACGTTGCCTGCAGCTGCTTTTTGTTGATACATGTTTTGCTGGTTTTGAGTTCAACAAATCCTGTGCTTTGTTGCACGGAGTGAGATAATGTAATCCCCCTGATTTAATTATGCATAGGTGAAAATTCCTTCTTTGTCTTATCAGCGCACGTTTAGCTTTAGTAGTTTAACGTTAGTCCATGTACTTCAAGCCTTCCGGTGTGTAAAGATCAGAATAAAAACACGTGCAAAAGCTTTGCTACATGCAGAAGTGGAGACAAAGGCTAAGCAAGAGTTAGTTTGTCTAACATACTCATTTATAGTATGTTGCACCGCATTAGTGCAGTTCATTTCTCATGCGTGGAACACTAACTTATTACAAAAGCAAGACGATGGCTACGTTCTATACATTTTTCTGGTGATACAGCTGTTTTAGAAATGACAGGGCTATAAGCAGTTCACCTGTTTCTTATTTTACTGTCAGGACAATAAGACAGTTTTACCATATATTTATTCATACAGTATTTATCTAATAAGGCTTTATGTATGTATGCTACTGCTTTCAGACATCATTTCTTCTACCATCCTCCTCCTTATTGGATAAATCTACACATATATCTTTACTTTATGAACTCAGATTTGTTGTTGTTGTTGTTGTTGTCGTATCCTTCATAGATGCCCGAGTTCACTGCTATATTATAATGTTTGTTCGTTTTTCAGACAGTGTGTAGAGCCACACCATACACCCTTAAACATACCTGCGGATACAAACACACACACACATATTAAACCATCTGTAAAAAGTAGCCAACTAAAGTAAAAATAACATCATGCAGCTGTTACTAGTTGAACATCATTACTGTGTTGCCTTGTGATTGCTTTTTGTCTTATATTTTTGTTTCATATTTTTTTATTTTCTCAATTGAAATTAATAAAATTTTGACGAGCAACAAGCCTCAGTAAAAAAAAAAAAAATTGAATGTTGTAAAATTAATAGCATATGCCCATTTTACAACCTTTCAAAACACTCAAAGACCGTTTTACAGCAGTTCAAGGACAGACTAATAATAACAAACTACAAGAAAAAAATTACAATAAAATGGCCAATTTAAAAAGATTTTTTGTTTTTGTGACTCGAAAGTAAGAAGGAAGTCAATATTTTCTATCTAGAAGAACAAAGAGATGTGCAGTAGATCGGATAAATACTAAGGGGAGATCTGATGGATGTTTTTTGAAGGTATATAACAAGGTTTTGAATTAGTCCCTGTAAATGCATGAAACCAATCCAGTCACTGTAAAACTGGGGTGATATCAGGAAATTAGGGGGTTTCTGTAATTTATACAGGGAGCTCAGTTCTGAAACATTTGAAGTTTCCAGGGGGATTTGTGACCAGTGAGCAGAGTTACAATAATTTATTTTAGAAATGGCAAAAAGACTGTGGACCATGATGGAAGCAGAATTCGAGGAAAGGACGGAGACGATTTTATGTTATGAAGAAAATAAGTTGTAAACTTAATGATTTGAGAGTGAAATAAAGTGCTGCCGAGGATTGACATCTAGACTTAACCTGGGAGGAGGGAAAACCAAGGAGTTGTTAATAAAAAAAATAGAAAAACGTTAGCTTTGGTAGGTTGGTTTTGTGCCAATCATTGATAACTGTAAAGATGTTGGACCCAAATCAGGGTTTATTTCAGTAAACAGGAAGTGAGAGAAGAGGGTGGAGTGGATAAAAAGAACTGTGTGTCAATCGGCAATGCAATGGAAACTAATGTTTACTTCCTGGAAAATATTGCCAAATGGAAAAGGGTAGGACAGAACCCTGGGGTACGCCTAAAGTAACTGGGGAAGAATGAGGTCTGAAGAATTTGAGTTGGACGAACAACGTACGGCCTGATGATATGAGTGAAAGCAGTTAAGGGGTGTGGATGAAGGTCTATGAAGGAGAATGCTTTGGTAGATTATATTAAAAGCCGTACTGAGATCAAGGAGAATGATCCTTTAATCAGTTCAGAATGTCATACCCTTGTAAAACGGACTTAATTAAAACCTTACTTTGCTTTATTTTACTTTAATTAGAAACTAGCAAGTGTGACAGAAATACTGCATGCACAAAATGTAAATGCTCATACAAGATACTGAAGCACAAAAAAAGCAAAACACAGTCTTATCAGTTGGGAACTTTATTGAGCTTTAAGAAATGATTGGTGTAACATTTCTGTCTTCTAAATTTCCTTTTGCGCTTTTATATAAGAGAACAATATGTGTATTTGAACATGATGATAAGGCAAAGGCTCAGAGAGCACAGTCACAATCGGACTACAGGACTGACAGGCTTGCAGGTTTGTTGTTGCCGATGTTATTGTATGAGGGAATTGGATGTTTTTAAGCAGTATAGCAAAGGCTGTGCCTGATTTTATTCTGTGCTGTCATTCTATGAGATTTAATAGCCACAAAAAGGGAAATTGTGCATGTTTTTACATAAGCAAACTAAGCAAATGGTCTACGCTGATGTAGTTTTAAAACTGCGTTTATGGAAACAAACCTGCATCCAGTTTCAAGCTGCTCAAAAAAAGAAAGCAATCACTGGGATTCTTTGCACATTTTCAATTAGAACAGACCTAAACATCTTTTAATACTACAAATAAGCATTTGTTAGCTGAATAGTGTCATACAAAATGTGCTGATATACAGCACATACGTTTGAGAAACCTTTAAGTGTTTTTTTGTTTTGTTTTTAAGGACAGATGTTTCTGTCGAATTCATTAATTTGACTCTTATGTTCACCATGAAATGTATATATATTTTTTAGTTATCTTGGAGATGGAAGATTTCATCTGGAGTCAATCATGATTGCAAACCCAGACATCCCTGCTTACAGGTAATATGAAGCCACATGTTAGCAAATTGTTTATTGTTTTACAATATATTAAAGCAGCTGTTCTTTTTTTGTTGTTGTTGTTTATACAGAGTAAAACTTCAAACCCCAATATATGTTATAAATAATAAGAGCAATCTTTCATATTTACTGTGTAGACAAAAAATTTAATAATTTAAACAAGACTTAAGTTTATTTTCTTTAAATCAGGGCTTCCTTCTGCCACCCTTTCATAAAGCCCATAATTGCATATAGATCATGATTATTCGGTGCTTTCTCAATAGATTCTCCCATCTATGCTGTTGATTTCTACAACTTAAAATAGACCATCTGGCTTCTTCTTGTTGGTCCAGGTGGACATCTTAACCGGTTTTACATCCGTGCACTACTTTTTCAAAGTTATTAGATGACTTATTGAAAGTAATCTATTGAACCTTCAAAGTATGGCACATTGTTCTTATACCTGCTTTAAAATGTCCTGTTTTGTGTTGTCTTTTTTTTTCTCTCTTAACAAATCTCTGAGGATGTGCAGAACAGCTGTATTTACACAGGGATTAAATTACACACAGATGGTGTCTTTTTACTAATTAGGTGAATGGGGGCTATTGTCAGGACGGCCATATTAGATTAAGGAGTGCTGAAAGTAGATGGATAAAATAGCCTTTATATTTTACTTGCAAAAAACTAGAAAAAACAACTCTAGTTTATAGCAATAAACAATCATCTTTATTTTTTACACTTTTAAACCAAATAAATGTTTTGTTTTTTATTCTGTTTTGACTTACAATATGTTTTAATTCATTTTAAATTAGAGAATTATCAGCATTACTAGGCAATGGAAAAAGTGGTACTTTTTCCGTTGTACCGTCTCGCAGCATATCCATGTGCTTAAAGCAAACTTGTTTGAGTTTAAACCAAAATCTGGTTGTTATACATGTATTCAGTGCAGCAAAGATCACAGGCCTCCCTCATAAACAAGATTCTTATCTCAAGTGTAGCAGAGAAAAAGAGATTAGAAGCTAAAGAAAATAAAAAATACTCCCATTTCCCTAAGATGCTCTAGCTCCTGTCATACTTGATGGCTTTTCATGATTACATTTCTCGTCTTTTTGTGCTTTTCTGTCCTCAAGAAAGATGTGTGAACAACAGCTGGTAATGTGAATGCTATAACTTCCCTGCTTATGCTTGTGCACACATCCTTAAACCTCCATGTGCCATAGCAGCTTTCTCCCTGTGCTTGTTCATAGATATGACCCCTACAGTAAGGTGTTCTCCCGGGAGTACTATGATCACAAGGCCATGCGTGCTATGAGGCTGCAGGCTATTGACAAGGCTCGGCTGGCCCAGAGATGGGGACTGATCATGGGCACACTAGGTCGACAAGGTAGTCCCAAAGTCCTAGAGGTAAGTTTGAATCCCCATTTCAGCAGTCAACTTTTCCTGAGGCCTCTTGTGCAATAACTTGTAATACTGTGCAGGGTTTTTTGGAGGAAGGCAGTGCTGCCAGCTTGTTATTTGACAGATCATTTGGGCTGCAACCAACATTATTTTCATAATCGATTAATCTGTCGATTATTTTTATTTGATTATTGTTTCTTCCTCTCCCGCTTCAACTCTGACAAGTTTTCGTCTCAGATGTTCACTTATAAAAAAAAGACTTTCGGAAATGTGTGCGCTTTGCCATCTTGCTGAAGGCAAACGTGTTTGTCCCGACATGCGTGTGGTACCATATGCAAAACAGCGCTAACGATTGGCTTATTTCTTCTCGTTTTGCTCAACCGGTATATCGCAGCATTAGGGAGCTCATAACTGCCACATATTGACCCCAGATATAACATATTGTGTTAATAGACGAGAATAGACCGGTAAAATATGCTTGTAAAGCAACTAATCGATGACTAATATAGTTCTAGGTTATTTTGATAATCGATTTTAATTGATTAAATCGATTACTTGTTTCAGCTCTACTTATCACATGATGCAGATTATTATCTTCTGAAATTTGGTTGACCTTGGAGTTTTGCATTTAAAGAAAAAATAGAAACAATTAGTCAAAAAAAATTGATATTTAAAGTATAAATGTGTATAAAATATTTGCAGCCTAATCTCTTCCAGCTCCAATCCTTTTGCGCTACAGTACAAGTTACGTAGCTATAACTTAAATGCTTGAAGTGAAAGATTTCATACCAGATCATTTATCTTTCTTAAGCTAGTGCACTTTCTGAAGCTGTTTAGACCAGATCGGAAATATTAAGTTGCCATTGATGTAAAAAATGTCAACAGGAGACAAGGCAGATACTTTTTTTTTGTTTCTTAGAGGATAAAGGATTTAAAGGCAGATTTGAATAAAAACTCTCCATCTCTCCAGCAGCGATCTGTTCCGATTAAGAAGTGAGGTATCAGATAACCTCACAAGTAAAAAGAACAGAACTAACACTGATAAGAGCCCAGTCAAAGAAATGTCTCTTAATCCTCCCAGGGAGGGAGGATATCAGCATTGCTTTTACTTTTATCTCACTTTAAGACCATTTGTGGTATTTCTTCCCTCTGGTTACCTACTGCTCGCATAACACCTCAGCCAACTGCCCACATGTCCAAAGGCAGACTAAGTAGAGAAGTGGAGTTTCTTTTCTGGGTCCCCTTCTCTTAAGGAATAAGTGTTTCTCTGACCCACAATGATTTTCATGTAAGACTCTAGAAGTCTGTTTTTAGTTGTACTATGAGGCAAGACGATGTAACACCATGCCTAGTTGTAATAGTCCCAGGACTCACTGTAACAACCGTTTTAATAAAACATGGAAAATATGACGAACAGTTGAGATTTCAAACTCTCTTTAGTTGCGGTGAACAATATATGGACCTTAACATTGGTATTGGTGTGTATGTTTTTTCATTTTATAACACAATGGTATTTTTCCTATAAGTAAATCCAGGCCAATATTAAATCTATTTAATAATTTTTTAAAGGGCTTTGAAAAAGTTCTGTTTTTAGTGATCTGTTGGATAAAATTGTTAATGTTAACGTGGGTGGAAAAAAACCCATCAGATATGTAACCTAAAAACTACATATTATCATTTTGTTATTCTACAGGCGTGAACAAAAGGTAAACTCCCTCATGAGTGTAAAGTTACTAGAAGAGTCGGCAGTTCACTGCTTTTCTATGGCAGCTTTGTGACCAGAGTTCATTAAATGAAGACTTAAAAACACACGAGTGGAAGAAATCCATGTAGATCTTGTAAGTAGAATAGAATGCCTTTTCATTGTCATTAAATACATTGTACAACGAGATTGAAGGACCACTCCTTTCAGTGCCATGCAAAAATATCTCAAAATTATACAGAAAATGAAAAATTTATAAAATTTTCAAAATATGTATAGAAAATAAACCATATCTAGAAGCAGCTTAAGAATTGTGCAGGGAATGTTTGTCTTTCTCCTTCCTTATCATCTATTCACTAGTTTATCTACAAGCAAATTTAAAGCGTTAAAAATCTAATATCTCAAATGAAACAAACTGTCTCTGAATTTATTTCTTGTAAAACTTGCAGGGAGCACAAGGGGCTGTCGGTGAAAGTAGATGTGGGCTTGTTTGATTTGTAATGTATTACTTTGTATTGTGAGGTTTCACAGCCCAGAGAGAAAATGCAAAGTGTGGATTAAAGGCGTGGGAGAGGTAATGCTGAGGTTATAGAATTGTGAAGTAATATTTATCACTGCACCCAACATAAAGTGTAAGCCACAATACTACTTAGGGCCGGGATTTAGTTTCTTTCTGACAGATTTAGACAACCTTAAGCAGTCATAGGAAAACATACTATGTGAGTGTGTTCAACTTTATTGCTCACTTTGTTGTGAACCCTCTATAGAGTTTAAGTTTACGGTCAGTAACAACGTTCAGTCCAGATCGTAAAGATACGCTCATTGGATTTCTCATACAGCGTATTAGATTTTTAACGCACTAAAGCAAAGTATGTGGACGTTGATTAATCATCAGGCAGGTTAATGCTTAGGTCATCTTAAGAGTAAGTCAAAATTTTTAAATATATACCATATACGATTCATTTAAAATGAGAAGGATAGAGAGCTTCATTTGCCTGTTACATGGAAACACAACTTAGTTACTTGTAATAAGATGCTTTCAGTTATTACTTAAGTTTTGTAAAGCATATTCAGAAAGGGTTTTTAACTGCATATGAAAGTTAGTAAAACATTACAAATAAAAATAACTTTCTTGTCAATGACTTCCTATTAGAAAGGCCTTGATAATATTTGCTGAAACTGAGTTTTAGCAACAACATTCACAAACTTTACAGAATTTACATTGTGTTGCAAAAAAGGGTTAATACACTTTGAACATTTTCTTATTACAACAAACCATTAAATGCACTTTATTTAAAAAATAAAGTTGAGAAAAAGAGATGATTGATCTTGGAACAGTTTTTCAATTAACAACTTACAGAAACTTCCAACTCATTAATCTGAACATTCCTATTATAAATCATCAATGTTTGATTTATAACTAAAGTTCTTCTATGAATGCTTTATAACTTTGTTAGAGAACATGGCAAAAAAAAAAGACAGAAAAAACAAAACAAACTTTAAACATGTTACAGAGCAACATTCAACCTATGATCAGATAATGGAAAGAGTATCATTACCTGGCAAACAGCTAGAAGGCCCATGGAAGCTCTTAAGGATCTGCAGAGATCAACAAGTCAAGTGTAAGTCTATTGACAGGTCTACTAATCATTCACTCAACAAATCTGTCTGTAAGTTGGAGTGGCAGGCAGATAGTCAAGGATAGGCTGATAGTTTTCTCTGTCTTTGATTGAAAGAAAGCCATTTAAACCTGGTCAGAGGCCAAGTTGGGAACACCCCAAACATGTTAAAAATAACTCTGTATATTACCCTGAATACAAAATCCCCATGGTGACACATACGGATCCCTTTTTTAGGAGTGGCATGTGGATGGAGCTAGATACAGGGGAATCCAGGCCGAAAACATACTGTGTATTAAAAAAGACTTTGAGAAGGACAAAAGCCATCAACATGAAGCTAGAGATATATACACCAATATTTAACCATCGCCGGTACTGTAAACAATACTTTAGCAATACTGTTAAAAACCAAAACTTAAAAGAAATACATAAATTAATTAAAAACTGAGATGAAAATAAAAAAATGCATAAAATTGCATGGTTTGGATTATATTTTAGAATGGCTAAGTAAAAGTCCAGACCTAAATCAGAGAGATATTTTTTTGAAACACCAGAATATGTAAATGTTCACAGATGCTCTCAGTCTCAGTCTGTCCAAACTTGAGTTGTTTTACAAATCTTATAGTTACACCACCATAGAATTTGTATTCCAACGCTCTGTAACAAAGGAAAGGTTAATTCAGAGTATTTTATATTCATCTTTTGTTCTTCTGTAGCACCTGGAATCGAGGCTCGTGTCCCTGGGCAAGTCCTTCACTCGAGTGCTGCTGTCCGAGATCTTTCCCAGCAAGCTGGATCTAATTCCAAATGTAGATGCGTAAGTATCACGATTCACAGGCAATTTATTTACCTTTTAAAGATGTTATTTTCCTTTGATCTGCTCACTGATTTTTTCAGATGTACACTGATTACTCATAGCGACCTAAGTCTCAAACTTACAGATAAAAACAACAAGCAAACTGCACAGTAAACCAGTTGATGCATAGGTATACCTTATGTGCTGTATACTGATCTGAATCTGAATAATTTTGAGAGGTATATTTGCGTAAAATTAGCTTAAATCTGAAATAGACTTTACCTCATTAATGAACCCATCGGTGGAACATACATAGCAATATACCATTGCTGAATAGGAGCACTGAGCTGGAAATGCTCATTGGTAGAAAAAACAAAACGCAGAAAATGCCCTCCAGAAGCCAATATTTTCTTCTCCGTTTTCACTGTGTGAATGCTGAAAACAAATCAAGTGCATGATTTAAACGATTACTTTTGTTGGTTTGAAGGTGAGGCTGCAGTATATAAAGAGATTTTGATATATTTTCAAAAGCCTGTGATGCCTTTGAGCCACATTGTATGAAAGCATTATTGTGGAAGGCTAACGTTTTGTTTTTCAGTGCTATGGAAAGGCATTGGTTTTATTGTTGACTCTGGACAGAATTAAATACGTATCATTCTATGCGGTTTTTTGTTTTTAAAAACCACGAATCCCACAACTTCCTCTTGTTTCAAAGTGGACATGTAATATATATGAGGATTTTGTCTTGGAAAAACTGCTGCAAGGTTGAGACCAAGGGACATTATTCTCCTTGACAACATAAGCTTTGTATAGATTGTGTAAAATGCCTTGTTGGCCTTTAGCCTTTGAGTCATTTATTACAATCCTGTTGAATGGACAATTGACAAACTGCCGTTTGATTGAGAGCCATTAAGCTGTAATCTAAATTGTGGATCTCTATTACTGAGTACTTTTATGTGGCTGAGCAAAAAAGATTATAAATACAATAGGAGTAATGTCAGTCATGTCACAACGGTGTGTAGGGAAAGCATTCGAGTCCCTCGGATCAATATTCCAACGTAGCTTTTTCAAATGTCAAAACCTGCAGTTGATCCTCTGAAAAGACACTTAAGTAAATTAAAAAGGACAAATTTTATATTACAAAAATGTGTTTGTGTGTTGATACCTATTTTCCCATGTAATGTAAAAAAATGTAAGTGTTTTTTTTTTTTTACCTCCACCTTATACAAATCCTGGCCAATTCAGCATTTTTATCAAATCAATCAGAAATCAGGTTTAGGTTCAAAACAAATTTAACAACAATAGCCGTGTCACTCCTATATAAGTGTATGCACAGAGATGTTCCCCTTTGATTGTAAAACTGCTGCATCATACTTTGTGTGACAGTTTTCATGTCACATATATAACAGAAACTTGTTCAACGACTGTCGTTTCTTTAAATTTGACTGTAACTCTGATTTCATTTTAAGGCAGAGAAACATATGATGAAATGAAGTGTTTAAAGACTGTATCATTGGATTTCACTACTTAAAAAGCTTCTTTGTGCTGAGAGATACGCGCTGCGAGTTAAAGAAAACGAACCTCCACTTGAATAGCGCAATGGTTTCTTTTTATTACAAATTCCTAGCCACGTTTGCCTCTTTGACATGAATAATTTATACGTCCACTAATTTCCCTGCTGAGCAACTGTGAAGAAGAGCAAGTAGTCAATCAGCAACACTTCTGATGCATTCCGTATGCATCGTTGTAAGAATAATGGAGGAGTCAGCAGAGTTTGCTGTTGCATACAACAGCGCGGCTGCTGTTCTCAAGCTTATATGTTTATAAACAACGTTGGTGTTAAGGTCTAATCAAATTTCCAGCGTAGTTCATCCTGAATGTGTCGCACGCTGTCCCCAGCAATAAAACAGAGTGCACTGTGATTGGATGTTTTACATAAATAATTCACTAAAGAGCCCATTTGATCCACTTTTGCACTAATATAACGGTGTAAAAATAGAGTGGTGCTCCTGCCGCACATAAGCATTCATATATTTTATCTAGTTCATCGGTTTAATTATCTAATGCCCATGAACAAAATCTAGGAAACTGAACCATCCTGTTAAAGTAAATATTTATCCGACGTTTACACAGATCCCATCTGCCTGCACGTCTCAGTTTGTCTGATTTCTCTAGCCTCCAGTTGCAAAGGCTACGTTTATGATGGACAAGGGGTCAGCTCGCCACTGATTTGCAACAGCTCGAATCATTGAGGCGCCGGCACTCGCCCTCCGTTGGACTGGACTCTCGCTGTGGAGTAATGAGAGGTGTGATGTGTGAGGGAGGAGTGGGTGAGATAGGGACAGAAGGTCTGAGAGAGATCGAGCTGGAGAAACGTGGATATAGTTGAGGGGGCTGTGTTTGGAAAGCCGTTGATTGTTGTTAAAGTGATTCTTTGCTTTTGCTTTGTTTTTGTTCTCCTCCTCAGACTGACGTGCAAGTGCAAACACTGACATTATTTAATTCAGGCACGATTTGCCGGACCAAAACAAAAATCCTCATTACAGACAAAAAGCTTTTCAACAAGATCTGCAAGTATAGCCTTGATATAAAGGAAAAGTCTGGAATACAAGATGAAGGCTTTAACTACGACTCGGCCTTTTTAAGGGGTCGGCATGCTGTGTGAAATTTAAATGGAAAACGCAAATGCAGCGTTTGCAAATCTGAAGCATCTATAACGACAAGCTGTAGAAGACAATACTTGAACCTATAAAATAAAATAAAAAATATCTTTAGTGGGTTCTTTATAAACAAAACTCTCGAAAAGTTCACATGTATTATGTTATAGTAATACGTACATGTATGCATAGATGTTTTCGTATTGAAGTACAGTGATAAGACACCAACAGTAAAATAAGTCTTATCAAGGAAATTCCTCCTAGCTAGGAGTTCCTTGATGTCTGGCCTATCAGCGCTGTACCAAGGGTGACGCTTTGTGCAGAGGGGATTGTTATGCGTGGATGTATTTCCAAGTGTTCTGCCCCCTAAGTTCCATTGAAAGGAATCGGTAATGCATCAGCTTAACAAAACATCAGTGCCTTTGCCATCCAGGCAGCCTAAAGCTGTAAAGAAGACTAGAAGACGCTGAAGACGAGTTAGGAGAGGCGAGCAGTTGGGGATTCAATGGTGGATGATGTGAGGCAACAATTTGAAGTTCTTCCACAGAGAGCAACCTGTGACTTGCACCAGGGATCAAGATTCAGGGGCTGCGTTCCTTCGAAGGTCACATTTGAAGGCTGACTACGATGTATCAATAGTGCGTCCTAATTTTTCCTGGGTCTATTGTGTCTAAAGATATTGTATTTTCAAGGTGAGCAGAAGATTTGTATTGTAAATATAAAAAACTCTGACATTACAAAAGAACATTTTAGAGCTGATTTTTGTGTTTGGCATTTTCTCATTTGCATTAACATGATTTATGTAAAATCTATTAATTTATTTAAACATTTAGGAGCCTCAAAAACATAATCTAAAACAAAACAGCTTTATCAGCTTGTTTTTAGAGCTGTCGTGGTTGCTAAGCGACAGGACATAAGCCAAGGTAAATGTGTGAATATATCGAAATGCTAGACTGTCTAATTTCACAGCTGCCTACTTCCAGTCTTCGTACATCAACCAGGTCTGCTGGTTTTTTTTGTTGGGATGTAGTCTCTGAATTTGAACAGTCCCAAAAAGGCACATTTCTTACTTTATTCCTAATTGGAAAGATGGGAGAACATGTCCTCCCAGTGAGTAGAATGGATGTTGATATTTGAAAGACCTGAAATCACTAACAGTAAATAGCTACTCACCTAAACCTGCCCATATATGAAGTCAGATCAGTGTAAAGTTTAAAACAGCAGAAGCTGGACTGAATGGTGATCAGGGTTTGTTCATTAGGAAAATGGTTTTTGAGGAAAAGCATTTCAAAAGTTGCCTGTTACAGAACTACAACAAGCTATTTAATTCATTTCTTTGAAGAGTTTTATTCCTCTTTACCCAAGAAACCTTGGGTAAAGAGGAATACTGCTCAGAATAGCCTGAAAGTATACCTACATCCTCCATTAGCCTAAACTACCAGTGACAAACAATAAGCTGAATGAGCCTGAGGTTGCATCGAAGTAAGAATAAGAGGCATAGAGAGAGAAGGCAGACTGGGAGGTAGATGGAGTGTGTGCGGCCGCTCGGCACCATCAGACACGGCGCAGAGCCCACCCCCAGGCTGTCTCTGTCATTAAAAACTCACATATTTTCTATGGAAGGAGAAAGCCACCATTAGCATATGCTCTTAAGTGTGTAATTAGTCTGTCCCCAAGCAGGTTTTAGACTAATGTACACATATCTGCACACACCACACACACATGCGTATCTAAGACAGCAAACATTGTACTGTGCACTTCTTATCTTTTCTGTTTAAAATGTAATGTTGAGCCACATTCAAGGGGAATTGATTGTTTTATTTCAATTAAGCCTGGCTTTAAAGGTGAACACTCCCCACCCCTCAGTTCTGAAAGGTTAGCTTTTAACGCTTTCAGTGGTTTGTAGCTGAGAGTCAAAATGAAGTGGAATCATGCAGGTGGAGGTTCCTCCTCCTAATATCGGGGTCTAATGGTCCCCAGCAGGTAATGCAGTATGGCCAGGATGGAGCTCATATTGCATAGCTGCAGAAAAGGTCACATGGTTTTAGCTTTTATACATCGCAGCATGGAGCTTGCCGCTCCTGGATCGCGCTCTTCTAATCCCCGCGTGTGTCTTTGTGTTGAAAGGTTCCACTTTCTGTTGAGCTAAACACATTCTAAAGAGTGAGGAAAGTCTTTCAAACTCATAATCACTTATTCTTTATGTCAGTTGACTTTCTTTTTTTAATTAGGTCATAAAATGACCTGACTTTTTTTATTTTGATCCCTCCTCATGCTTCTTTCTGTTTTATAGTTCTTGATTTTAAGGGTTTGGTCATTTTGATGATTATGGCTTACATAGTTAATGATTTCCCCAACTTCAAACAATTTTAATCTGTTATAAAATCAATTAAAATCTCTCCTGAAAAGCGCGTTAATACCTTGAATACCATATGTGCTCTCTGCAAGGGCTCCTTTTTTATTGAATTTCTGCTTGATTAATGGTACAGTAAGTAGTACATCTGTTTTTTTCATACTTGTTAAAACTTCCATTACGGGAAAAATGTTTATCCATCTTCAATAGTAACCAGGTTTACTAGACTGCAGCTAAGACCTTCCTCCATTTTTCTCTTTTTTTGTGACAAGGATCTTTGTATTTTTGCAAAAGGCATAAAGCCACTTACATTCAAAGCGACTTGATTTTTTTAATTGTATTTACAGATTATGTATCTTATAATGCTTTTAAGAACAAGTGACAGTTTCAACAGTTTTAAAAATATGATTGTTTAAAAGTTACCTCCTTGTAAGAAATCAGCTGGATTTATTGGCTTTAATGGCATCATTTAGCTAATTTTTTTTTTACATGGTGTTTTATGACAATACCTCAGAAGCCACCTCTTGTGGTCAGGTCTGCAAAGTTTGCTGACCTATCAATTACAGTAACTCCATGGTATATAAACCATGTACTGTATTGGTACTTTAGGCATTGACTTGGTGCCAAATCCTTCTCAAAAAAAACAAAAAAACATCTGCATCTCCAAACAAGCTTGTCAGCACTCATTGACAGCTGTGTGCAATACAGCGGCCCAACAGCAGCGGATCGAATGGGCCACAAATCATAACTGACTGTGGATGTTTCACAGTTGTCTTCCAGGTTCGCAGATTTCGTGCCTTTTCCTCCTCATAAATCTTAATTTCAAATTTAAGTGAAAGTTGTGCTTTTTGTCTGAAAAGTCAACTTAAACCATACTGTAACAGTCCAGTTCCTTTTCCCTCCACGGCACATCTAACGTGTTCCTGTTGTTGCAGCTTATACCTTGCATTGTCTCCTGAGGTACTAACTCTAGCTACATTTTGAGTTTTATTAGTCGTCAGCCATAATGATTAATATTTAAAAAATAATAATAATACAATTTTTCAAATTACTGTCTCAGATTCACATTTTGGAAAAACATAAAAAACAAATAAATTAGCTTTTCACTTATATTGTTTTAATTAGATTAATCTTGAGCTGATGGAATGTTTAGACCGATGTTCCAGTACTAACACATTGATTAGGACGACTTCTCTTCTAAGACTCTCTTTCTAAATACTTGTGGTGTTTCTTTTCCTATTCACTTTCGTCTATTTAAAAGTGGACTGCTGCTCAATCCTTATCGCCTTTAGTATTTACTCTCAGACTCTACTTGTAACTCCTCGGATCTATTCAGGAGAGTGTTTGCTGATAATCACAACAGCCTTAAACACAGGTCATCCTAGTTCGTTAAGGGTTAAAGTCCAAACATCTGCACATTATTAAAACACAAAGGCATGCTGTACAAAGAACGGTTAGGAACAACTAGTCATAATTATTCATGCATGTGAAGAATGAAGATGTATTTAATTTTAATAGATTGTTTTAAGAAGGTTCTTGTGAAGTTACCTTGGTAAAAGGGTAGATAATGACATGATATTCTTTTTGAAGAACTTATTAGGAATCAAGCTAGTTTATTTTTTCAGCGCTTAACAGAAAGGTATTGTGCCTAAAAAAGTATTTGCTTCCTTCTGCTGTGTCTGTCACTGCCTAAATGTGAAAAAAAATTGAATATTTTTGTTGATAAGTTTACCAGATGTCTTTTCTAATGGTTTTCAGTTTATTTTGATCTTTAGGGAATTGAAATTTCAATTCTGGAAGGAATTGCTTGTTTTGGCTCAGACTTCATAATCATGTTGTTCTTTAACCATATTTTGTATTTTGTCTATCATTAATAACAGATTTATTTTGTCAGCGACTAATTTAAGGATTTAATTTCTCTTTAGCTCTCTCTTTAAATAGAGGTTGTCTTTTTTTTTTCTGCTGTTGCTAAACTCCTGCATGTTCAGTTTGAGGAATCGCTGCAAGTGGCCCTCAATCGTCCCAGAGGAGTAAATGCGGCAAGTCAGCGACCTCATGTAATCGGCTGGGTTTCCTCAGATTGAAACCTTTTCAACTAATTTGAATAATAAACTCAGACGTACTGCATTGTTTGATAACTAGGATCAATTTAGGATAAATGTAATTAACTTACAAACTGTCTGATTTATTTGGTTAAAATATGTTTATATTTTTGTTATCTCAAATTCCTTAAGACACAGTGCCGTAAAATTGGTGTTATATAAATAAACTGACTTCACTTGAATTTAATTTAAATGATAAGATGTTTTGTTTACCACAGTCTTCGAATCTGTATTGTTTACATCGCATTTACTTTGCAGTGTCTGAATCAACTGGGTCTCAAAAGCCACACATTGCATTACCACCCCAACATCCTGCTTGACTGCGAGGAAGATGTTATTGAAGCTGCATACCTTTCCTTTGTTTTACCATATCAAAGCTGCATTCCTGCTTTCAAACACTTCCATATTTCTCATCCAAATTAAAACCTGTTGCTAAAATTGCTGCTCTTTGCTTGGTCTATATATGCAGACATTATGCATGCTTTATGATGGCTCTCTTTGTTGTCACTGTTTAGTGTCTGCTTAAAGGTGACATCGAATCCGTCAAAATGATCTTGAATATAAGGCAAACTCTAAAAGCAGATTTCATTCAAAATCCAAGATGATTTTTGTATTATGCTCCAAAAAGACCCATTAAGAATCTTTATGGTCAACGTTGGACCAAAGTGATTTGAAGAAAACATTACAAAGCCTATAATAGTGTCCCAAAAGAGTAAAATAGCAGTTCAAACTTCAATAACTCCTTGATTGCCTGCAGATAAAGATTTTGCCTTTGGATACTGATAACTTATGAACAATTTTATACTGCAATTATGGCAATAATGTAAAAATAAAACTGATAAAAGAGCTTAAAATGTCAAAAGAAAAACACTTTAAAAGTGTTCCTATATCTTCGAACTTTCCACAGTTAATCTTGTTACAACCAAAAACCTTGATGTATTTTATTTTAACAAACCAATAGGATGCCTGTTCCTGAATGGCAGGAAAACCCCAATTATATAAATTTTGTTCAAATTAGAATCAAACAATGAAAGTGGACAATATGGAAAACATATCGCAAAGTTCAAATACATGTAAGATTTGGTGGACTTTGGTAGTTGTATTATCCCTGCAGAACTTTCTTTGCCTCTCCTCTAACATAGATACAACAAAAAGCTCACACTTTCTAAAACCTCAATCACTAAATCTAGTTTTAATAGTTCTCTTGATTGCAGTTACCTGTACTAATGCTACTAATGCACACCATGAAAGAAGAGGATTAATTAGTAAACCAACCAACCGGCCTGCAGAAACTCTGGAAAAGCCGCAATGTTCCATAGCTGAAGGAGGAGAATCTGTCAACTCTTAATCATTTACAAATCTGATCTTCATGAAAGAGAGATTAAAAGAAAATCTGGGAAGAAGCTGCCGATAAGACCAAAACTAAAACTTTGTGGCCTTCTTGCAAAAAAAGTTTCAAAACTAATACTACAGGTCCCCTTAAACAAACCATCTCCACGCGGAAAGATGACACAAATGTTCACAAATGCTTTCCATCAAATCTAAATAAGCTTTGATTTTCATTTTAAAAATGGGAAAGGAAATGTAAGTCTGTAGATTTTCAGTGTGAAATGCAATGTAAAAAAAGTTCAAGTACCACAACAAGAGAATATATGTCTGTCATTTTATATTGGTAAAAAAGTATGTATATTATGTTATTCACGTGGGTCGCCTCAGCTTTGTTGCATCTTCAATATTTAAAGTGTTTGTAAAAGCGGCTAATGGACTTAAAGGTCATGCTTTACATTTCACTCTCTGTCAGAATTTGGTAAGCCTAAGTCTTGGGAGACTGATGTTTTGTGCTGAGTCTTTGACTCAGTTGACCTTGAAATTAGAGAGATTAAAAAGAATTCACTGTTTTTGGGAAGCCACAGGAGAAGAATCTGCATAATTTGAAAAATTAGAAAATGTCACACTTTGCCCTGGAGGTGTGGGAATTTTTCTGCGAACGAAAGCGGAGCTGACTATTAAAAATCAGTGGTGCAGTCTGTTCTGCTGCTGAAAAAAAAACGATGTGAAAGTTGGAAAAGCAGGAATGAACATAAGGGGGGGGGGGGATTTACCGAAGTCAGGTTCACAAGAACAAATTATTATTTTTCTTTTCTAGTTTTTTGACTGAAATCGTCTTCTCACGTCTCCTTGGCTGGTATGTTGTTGTCGACATTAACCCGCATGTAGTGTTCCTATCTTTATCCGCGGCAGGTAAATCCATATTTGCCAATATCTCCTGCGAAGCTATGTGATAAGTATTAGGGACAAAGTAAGACATGCTGCCTCGGTAGAGATAGAGCTGTGGATAGCATTGATCTATGAAACTTAACCCTTGTACCCCCAGCTGCTTTCCGTCTTCATTTTCCCATTGTTCACACACCCCTGCAGCTGTTTACCTCCACACTCTCCTCATTTCTCTCTTGCTTTTTCCAGAGGAAACACTTTCCTCCCTAACAATCTTCTCTCTCCATTTCTTTTGCTTCTGTTTTCTCCTCACTTCTTGTCTTTGCCTATGCACCACTCCTCTTGTTTTCCTCTTTCTTCCAACCACTGGGTATCTTCGTCCTCTCTCTTTCTTTGTTTTTTTTTTTGCCTACCCCTTCCCCATCCCTCTAAAACACAGCCCCACCACCCTGTCTGCGAGCTATGTAGGCTACCTCCATAGAGACCAGCTCCTGCAGCTTTTTTATTCACACTCACCTAACCTCTCCCTCTTTTCTTTTGCAGCATTCTCTTTCTTCTCTCTTTTTACCTCAGCCATCCTCTTTTTTTTTGTTTGTTTTTATGTTCATGCCTCCTGCATTCATTCCACCTAACAAGACAACCACGGCTTTCTTGCCTTTTCAACCCTCCTTTCAAACAAGCATTAGGATAGCACAGTCTGACCATCTTAGGAAGAGGAATAAGTCAGCACAGATCTCACTAATGGATGCCGGTGATCGGATCCCTACTGCGCAACCGCTACTTCAACAAATTAATGTGTAATGTGCACTTAAAGGTGCCCTTCCTTTCTAATAGTAACTTTCTGTCTCAGGCTGTATCGCAGCTTTACATGAGCCTAGACTGATATGCCTTTTTTTATTGCCACAGGTGGGTCCAGATCGCCTGCCCACGCCTCTCCATCGACTGGGGATCAGCCTTCTCCAAACCTCTGCTCTCTCCCTACGAGGTAAACTCCTTTTTTTTTTTTTCCAGTCACTGTTTTCCAAAGCAAGACATGTGCACACAGTCCTGCCTAACAAGCGCGCGGAACATTTATTCGTCACTGTGAAACTTTTATCAAACTACAGGAGTCAAGTTACAGTGTCGTGTCTAAGAGCGCAGCGGATTCATATGCCTCCCAACAAGGCCTGTTGTTGCTCCGTCCTCACCACACAATGAAGCACAATAATATGCACATATGTAAAACATTTTTGAAAAGAGGGCTAGCACCCCCTGCTGGCCCGGGCCTTTGCAGTCCCGCCTCTCATGCAGCTGTCTGTTCTATTTATTTATATATATAAATATATATATATATATATATATATATATATATATATAGTTATTTTTTATATATATATATTACTAACAACCTCAGAGAAGAGGGTTCATTTGTGCTGCTGCAGCTGAAAAATAAATGAGCATAATCTTGGCAGTGTTTAGCATATAACTATCACTTTGCACAACGACT
>JAVLVB010000318.1:2987040-2998025 GCA_032876305.1 Orestias chungarensis | reverse complement strand
GATTGCTCCTAATTGGGTGCAGCGATGCTACCCCACTTGTCCTATTTGTGTTTGTAAAGCAACTTTTTAGACAGGGGTGGAAATTGTTTTGAATATGTAAAGTGCCAGAGTGGAGTTGAGCAATGCTCTCACAGGAGAGAACAGGAAAAAGTTACTTCTAATTTTCAGTTGTTGTTCTGTTAATGATCCCCCTTTTTTCTGGCTATTATTCAGTGAATCAGTTTAAGTATTCTCAAAGATGATCAGTGAATCATTTCCTATGTTATTTGAAAGTAACACCCTCGCTTTCCTATTACTAATTGAAAAGTTCAGCTGTTTTTGTTGATAATCATCTTCATGAGTCTTTTAGGAGCTGCAAGACGCATCAAAAAGCTATGAATTTACTAAACATGCCTTTTAAAACACTGATCTATTTTTTTCACCCAATTTGATTCAGAATTGTTGATATGTGACTTTACTTTAGGAGGTACACAAATGTTTGCCAGCTGTTAAACAATGGAAATTTTAGGTTTATTTAATCACGAATAACAGGTTTTGATATGAAAATAAAAATATGGTAAAAATATAAGGTGTGTGTACACACTAGGTGGCAAAAACAAGTATACATTAAAGGTAAAATAATGGGTAAAGACATAGTTAACTTATAATTAATATTTCAAATATGTTTTGTGTAACTTACTTTTATAGGACACAAATTAAATAATTATCAAAAAATGACAATGAAATCATCTAATACCACTGCAGATTTGAGTTTGAGGTTATGGGAATATGTTTTATTGGTTACTTTGAAATGTATGTTTATTTAATGCTTATGAATAGATGTTGATTATTAATGGGCAATGATGAAACAGCAGTTTAATTAGTGAAATGAACTAAGCATTTCCTAATTATTGGGCTATGACGTAGATGTAATCAGTATTTTATCATGACGTACTTGTCAGTCTATTAATTGTCTCTTATCATTTTTTTAGTAACACGAAGTTTCTGTGACCTGCATTACGATGTGTTATCTTTTTAGTCATGATCACTTCCCAACTTCCTACTTTCATTTTTTATTACCATCATTTTGAGTTCCATAATGAAATGCATGGTTACTTTTCAAAAGGATTCCTATTTACAGCTGACTTTTTATACTCCACTTACATAAACATACTTATTTGAATTCATCAGTGTAGTAGCTTCCAATATTTTTTGTTAAATCTTCTATGAAATGTTATTTTCAATTATATCTTTTGTTGACTTTCTATGACTTAATATTGCAGTGAGTGTTTACAGATTAATTGTCTTTCTAAGTATAAAGTACACCTGCACAAGGCGGATGATTTGTGAATGTTAGGTTACAGATGTCAGGCCTTGTTTATCAGATAAATGTTTATCATTGCTTAAAATCACGCAAAATTATAAACCACATATGGCCATTCCATGGATGTCACAGTCTTTCTTCTACCCTCACTTACATCTCGCCTTCTGATAGGTGCTATTCTTTCTTAGGCTGTTGATGGGTGTTTTTTTTTTCTTTTTCATATGTGAGTGTAGAGGTGAAAAAACTGCAGTTAACAGAAGAGGGAGGGAGTGACGGTGATGATTCACTAGTTTTAGTGTAAGCAGGAAAGTGATGAGGGGGAGGTAAACATCTACAGACAGGGGAATGAGTTGCAGAGCTTTAGCTGAAAAATTAATGCTATTTAGAGACAACAGAGAGATACTGTATGATATGTGGTACCAAGGGGATCATGATGTGTACTTCAAGAGAAAAGAAAGGCGGTTGTGTCTAGGACTAACTTCTTTCCTCGGATTATTATTTTGTAGTCTTTCTTGTTCAGATATTTGGAAATTTATGGCATGTTTCATACTGTTTAATAAAATGGAGGCAAATGGCACAATGAACATTATAGCAGTTCCAATGAAAACCTACTGAGAGGGTTTCATTAGTGGTTTCATCCAGCACATTTGTGCTGACAGTTTTCTTCTGACTATACCTCAATGTTAATTTTTTTTTTCCACCGTTGGTCCATAAATCCCCAATAAATATCAATGTATTTGAAAAATGCATTGTGCATCACGTAGTAGTATATTTGTACTGCTGATTGTTACTGATGTTCTGGGTATGTTTTATTTTTGGAGCAGTATTTGTGTTTGTCATGATCTTACTGCTCAGGAAACAGATATATTCTCCAAAACCGAATGGATTTCTAAGGGAATATCAAGTCACTTTCATTGCTATAGCTATAAAACCAAAAGATAAAAAGACAGTCAAGATATCTTAGAAATGCTCGGCAAATACCCCAGTGTGAAGAGGGAACTGACAATCACAGTAAACACGAGACTTTATTTGCTGATTCATCTCGATGTTTGTGTGTCATGTAACCTATTCTGCAGCCATTCAATGTTACTAAAATAGTAGATGTTATAATATAGATAACCAAGCTGAGATATGTTATGTGATTAATTGATCTACGTGAAATACATTAGCTGGAGCACAAGGGGTAATTGCTGAAGATTGTAGCTGTGTGTGTCCAGTCAGATATGTCTTTAGAGAGAAATTGTAAAGCTATCCCCCTTTCAGGTAAGGTGTTTTCTGATCATATTTGTAACTTCATTAACCTAGTAAACCCCTTTCAAACTCTATAATAGTGCTTTCCTACAATAATCTTTTACATTGTCATTGTTAAATTTGACAAAACAACAATACTAATATACATTTAATAATGAAAGATGTCATGTGTTTTCTACTGCAGTTTAAGATGCAAAGATTTTAAATAAATTTATTGTGATGGTTTATTCACCTCAATATATAGAACAGGATTAAACTGGTGTTTTAAATTACTTCAATAAGTAACAGGGGCAAAGATTCTGATTGGGATTTTCACAAATGAATTTAACAAGGGATGGTCTACCTCAAATGGCAATCATTATATTCAGTTCCATCAGTGTGATTGCCCAAAATATCCCCTGAGAATATGTGGTCTAATTAATTTGCAGAAAAGACTTTAAAGGAATGAACTGTGTGGAATTAATTCAAACTTAACACAAAGCTTTTTAAAAGCATGATTAACATAGTATGCAAAACCTTTACATAAACATCTCTGCCCTGCCTGAAAGACGTCCCTGAACCTGTTTTGATGATTCTTACAAATAAGTAAGCCAAGCATTAATAAGTTATAGCGAAAAGGTAGTTTCAATCACTGCTGTTACTCATTCTAATATCAGAACTAGCCGCCAGTGTTCCCACCAGGGTGTCATGAATTAAGAATGAAACAGTAATACGTCACTGGGAGTTCAATCCTCAGTGCGCCTCATGTTCTTACGCTTGCTTTACCCCATTAGCTCCAGCCCTCCTTCGAACCCCCCACCCACCCATTTTCACCCCGAGGCTATTTACAACCATTTGCTTCAGAATTACTTGTTTTGATGTACATTACATTATCATCACGAGCCGCTCGACCTCAACCTTAAGTACATATCAGAAACTAGGAGCTATACATTTGCCAGACAGAGAAAAACATGAAGGACAGAAAGTGAACTACAGTAGAAAGCGACTTTAGAGAGCAACTTTTCTTTTAAGGAAATTCCTATTCCTTAGATATGTTGTAAGGTTTATTCCTGGAAGTCTCCTCTAGTACTTAATCTATGTTGTCAGTATTTGTGAATTTTTGTGACATGGTTACACAAGTACATGGGAAAAGAGCAAAGAAAAGCCCCACATCGTAAAACTTTCACAAAGAGCAGCTCACTTCTTCATACTCTCTTTCTCCCACCGCCCATCAGTATTCTGCTTTACTATTTTTATTTTCCCTCTCTCATTTTTTGGCTTTTTTTCCAAAGCCTCTATCTCTGGTCCTCCTCTTTTATTACTACCACAGCTGCATAGCATCACTTACACTTCATCAGGATTATTAGTTTCAGGTGTCGAGACTGTAGATAACTACAACTATTTCTGTATTCCTAGAATTAGGCAGTCTCCTTCCTCTTCTGAGACCATAAAAATGATGGTTTAGGTTCATATCACAAGTGCATCTAATAAAATAGAATATAATCTAAAATTATTTTTTTCACCAATTAAATTCAAAATGTTAATGTCTTCAATCATTAATCAGATACACAGTCAATTTTAAGTGATTATTTCTGTTAAGTAATTGTTTTGATCTACTATTATATATTATTACAAAAGATCTTCATAAATCATTAGGAAGACAGGTGTTTTAACACTTATTCAACACAAGAAAGGTTAGCCACATAAGGCCATTTCTAAAGAGCTTGGCTGTTCCCAGAGTGTTTTATCCAAAAACATTAATAGAAAATTTAGAGGAATGAAACAGTGTCATCACAAATACCTGCTTGAGAGGTTTGTGAAGCAACGTCTATTTCAGAACAAGTGGATTTTCCCCATAACATGGGAACTGCTGATGTAAAAAAGGAGTGTGAAATCATAAACTTTGCATGTCAGGAAGCATATTTTTACTTTTCAAATGCAATGTTTTAATTACAGTATATAAACTTGTTGATGATGATGATAATATAATTTGTTACATTTGTATGTGTACCATTTCACATGCTTATACATTTAACATGGTAACTTTATGATTGCCTTCTTTGCACATACATTGGCTCCAGCATATTTCTTAAATATATACAACAAAACCCTATCTGTTTTTCCAACATCACCAGCGCTCATGAATTTTTCAACACAATCCTCCTTCCTCCCTTACAGATCTGCTTTTTTTCACAAAACACACACACACACACACACACACACACACACACACACACACACACACACACACACACACACACACACACACACAGTGTTGGTGGGAGAGAATTAATTAAACAGTATTACCTGCGGCTAGTTTGATTCCACCAGATGTAACTGTTCATGCACTGTATTTTTACAGGTTTAGTTCTCTATGAAAACAGAAAAAAAACAATCTTCTCTTGTCAGATGAAAAAGGGCCCTCCTTCTACAGACACTGCATGATGATGTTTGTGCTCTTTTTATGGTACTCTGGGCTGCGCACATGGAAAGGGGTGAGTTCGTCACTGATCGTTCTAAGGCAAAATGTAGCTGCCTGATCAAGGGAAAGACTTGGGAGTCCCACTCTCTCGCTGAGGATCAACCAGATGAATTTGGACAGAGTCTGCAGTCTGACTCAGCTCATCACGACTCATCCAAGCAAACACAACCAAGCACAACAGCTCACTTTTGGCAAACAGATTGTGGAAGCCTTTTTCTTTGCTTGGTCCAGAATATAAATTTGGTCCATTTTATGTAGACTGATCACAAATTTATAACTGAAGAGTTTAATATGTTGATGTTCATTAGTATACGAGATAGAGACTGTAGGAACAAAGAAGGATGGCTTTCAGATGATGTTAATTTACTGTAAGTGTGAAGAACACTAAGTGAAAATAAAAGCTAAAAGAAGATGAGTTGCAAAAACATAGCAGTTGAAATATTGGATGCCTCTTTTAGACTGGCCACAACCAATCCATGTGTTATGTAGTAAAACTTTCTCACCCCTTCCTGACTCTTCTGATTCCTGTTACTTTTTTTCCCCTCTTTCGATTGTTGCCTTTAATCTGGATATTTAGGGGCCCTCTGCTGGTTGTAATTAAATACCAGGCTTAGCATAAAATATCTTTTTTTTCTTACAGGAACACCGCAGTTAGACAGAGCGTATGGTAGATCCAGATTTAATCTATACCACATCCCTGTATATGTTTCTAAAAAGGTTGTGAGATGCTAAAACATCCATCCAATCCGTCCATCCATCCATTGCTGAGCTGTCCACACACATTGCACATGACTCATCCAGATGACTCAGCCCCCTCCCCGCCTCTCCATTCAATTCCTCCCCGACCCCTCCCACCGACACGCACACGCCTCATGCATCTTTGTATTTTCTCCCTTGGCTAACCTTGACAGAGGAACACAAAAAAGTTGCCCAGTAATTTAAGACATAACCGGTGAACTGCGTCTTTGGTGCAATATTTATCTTTTATGTAAGCAACTTATGGATCTGAGTGTTGAAATTGATCTTTTATTTATAAATGGATCTGCCAGCATTACTTGTTTTATAAACATAGGCCGTGGTCAAATATAGAGTGTGACCTGGTCTTAAGGCAGCCACCAAAATGTGAATCATTTCATTTAACCAGGACATTTGCACACACAATCGTGACTAAATATAGATAACTATGTACTGTAATGTATAAATAATGTAAAATATATGTGGATATTTAGAAGTTTTACCACATTTTCTTTATTTGACCAGTAACTGCATTGAGAGAAAATCTTTACAAAATAACAAGTAAGGAAAGCTGTACATTGTAGCTTGGAATATGTACAAAATATTCTTACAAATTTTTACTTCTTTTGGCTTGATCAGGTAATTTTCCTCTGTCAATCAGTTAAAACATGCTAGTCCAATAAATACTTTTAAAGAGGTGTTAAAATGTAAACCTCCTATTCACAATGCTGTCAGACCCTTTCTTTGTGTTATCCAGAGTATTAAAATGCCTTTTTTATTTTAAGAAAATAATTTAAAGTTATCCAGGGACTGGATTAAAGTGGACTCATGAGTAATTTTAATTTAGTTTATAATTAAGTTGCTGCACATGTTTCGTGTTAAAATGTGAAATAATTGGAAATGAGTGGGAAAAAGTGTTTAGAATGAACTATCACCACAGATACAAGCTTTGTTTCTCCCACAATTTTTGTTAGTTTTACCTAGAAAACAAAAATTCTTGTATTGATTTTTAGAACAATTACATACCCCAGGCAGACTGTACAAAAAAAATTGTGTTTCTGTCTGTCTCTCTGTCAATTTATCTATGATATTAAATTAACTACTCAGCTAAACATAATACATTTGTGATACATTTCAAAATTTGCTTAATTGTGCCAAACGTTTTACATCATTCTGACGTTTGTTAGACAAAAAAGACATGCAAGACATTGATTCACCAACAGATGTCAGTGTTAAGCTGATAAACAACTTCTGGCAGGTGTGTGAGTCTAGATGCAAGTTTTTATGTTTTTATTTTATTTTATATTTTGTTCTGCTCACAAATGAATGTGGTCTTTGATGGCTTGGTGTACAGTTTCTGAAAAAAATCTCTATGTTTTCACAGCCTTCCATAGAAAACATTAAATAAATGAAAACATCTGAAAAACATCACAACGCAAATCTGTGAAATTTTTTATTTTTTTCCATTCATTTTAAATTTTTGTGGTTGTACACCCTCATATTCTTTTTTTTTTTCCTTGGGACATGTCAAGGGTTTAACTTGTAAAAACCCTGTTTAAATTATCAGACATTCCTGCAGTGACTGTGTGGGTTGAGATTGCAGCTTCTAACTGCCATGGGAAGAACAGATATGGCCATGATATGAAATGATTTAATGCAGCAATCTAAACCACTATTGGTTGGCTGCAGCACAGGTCACCGCACACTCCTGGTGTGTAATCTAGCTCTGGTCAACCTCACACAGGATATGCCAACACACACTCGAAACCCACCGACTGCCTTCCTCTTCAAAATCTGGCTTTTACTTTGCAAGCACTGCTGGCTATTTATCTTTCTTTGTTGGCTATGTAGTGAAAAGGAATTTTACATGTCCTCCCATAAATTTCTAGAGGTTCATGTTAGTTGGGGACATGATCTGGAAAGGGGTAGATTAGAGAAAATTGTCAAATAATTTAGAGGGCCAAACTATTTCTTAAAAGCAAGTCTTCCTGTCAACCGATGAAATCTAAAGTATTTTAAATCTTTTAGATGTTTAACGATTATTAAAAGTAGCTGAAGGCTCTTTGTATTATGTAGATTTTTTTAGTTTTTAAGTGATTATGCTCATGCTTATCTATATTTGTAAACATAAATCAGTCAATCAAAAAAAAAAAATCTAATCGAAATATGTGAATTTTACGTACAAAGGATATGACCTCCATTTATTTTTAGAGATTTATATTTTAGGACAAAATAACACTAGGTGTTTTCTAATCACATTGTTGCGAAGGAATTTCGGTTCACTCTTTTTTTTTTTTTACACACTTACTTGAGTCCATTGAAGTTTTTTTAGAAATTTTTATTTCTATTAAACTCTCATTCCAGCTTTTCAACACTGGTCAAGTCTGCGTCTGGACTTGATGTCCTGTTGAATGACCCAATTAGGGTCACATTTCAAGTGTCAAGTGGCCTCAAATTCGAATGAAGAATATTTTGATCCACATTTCAAGCTCTAGTGGCTTGCTATTGCTGATATGCAGGGTTTCAGTTTATTCAAAGCTGATGCTTTACACCAAGGGTTTTCAATTGACATTCGAAGATGTGCAATCAGAGCAAATTTCCTGAAACCAAGGTCTGGAAGATTATAATGTCCAACTATCCATCCATCCATTGTCCAACCAGCTTATCCTTGTGCGGTCGCAGGGGATCTGCTGGCGCCTATCTCAGCTTACAATGTGCGAGAGGCAGGGGTACACCCTGGACAGGTTGTCAGTCCTTCGCAGATGTCAATCTATCTAGTGTTATAAATATTTAAGCCTCTTAGTAGTTGTTCAAAGATCTGCATGTATTTATTTGCCTACCAAATGAAATCAATTCAGTGAAATTCAAATTATTGTGATTTAACAGAGAACTAAATATTAATGTCTAATGTCTGATGTTTATTGCTTTCTAATGTACTGAATTATGGTAGGATAGCATGTCAACATAAGAACCTAAATAAAACATGACCACTGTATCTTCATGGATGACTAACTTCAGAAGGAATAAATGGAGGAAACGCTTAATTTACACATTTGTGTTTCACATCTGGACTCAACCGTCTCAAACAAATCTAGAAAAATGTAAATCTAAACACATTTATTAATTGGACCTTTTTTTAGAGTCACTTTCCTCAGTGAGAGAAGTGTTTTTTTGTTTGGACTCGCAAAATTGTAATCCCGGGCCTGAATGGAGTCAGGCCATTTTCATGCATGTGTGGAGTCTTTGGTAAGCCTGAAACAATATTCAGTTAATAATGTTCACCATGAATAAAATTTCCTCTCAGTGACAAAAATGACAAACATGATCAATATCTGCAGGGCCTGTCTCAGGAACCATTTTGAGCCAGGGGGGGTTCATTTAAACGTTTATTTTATAATTTTCTTCTCCTGGGTAAATGCTTCTCTCATTTGTTGTTGTTCATTAAAACTTTGGAAGTGATTAAAGCATTAGTTTTGTGAGAATTGTATAAATCTGTAAAGTCCTGTTTGTTAAAATAGGTTAAATAATATTTCAATTTATATTAATTTATGAATAATTAAAGATTAAAAGTAAATAAAAAATAAAATTCTGGCTGCTATGAAACATACCTTGAATCAAGTTCATGTCTCGGTTTTAACTATTGTGTTTATTAACAAACAAACAAAATAACAGATGGGCTTGAAAATATAACTCTGTGTTTAGTTAAACTTACTAAAATGATGTTCCAAAAAATTATTTAAAAACATTTTTTAATTATTGCAAGGATCTCAACCAGGGGGCTTTCAAGAAGCTAGCATGCACAAAACTGTTAAAATTGTAGATACTATGGAAAATGAGAACAATTATCGACTGCTTCATGACCGTCATCTGGTGTTGGTATGTGATTCATTAAGCAAGCAATGTAACTTCCTCTTCCCCATGGAGTCAGATTACTTTCTTTCAACTTTTTTATTTTTTATTTTTTATTTTTTGGACTTTGTATGTTTTAAAAACGTTCAGTAGGAACCTCTTGTCTGACTTACATTACCACTGTTCAGATTAAATAAAATTGTATGGTGTCATCCAAGTTATAATAAAATATAAACAACCTATGTCAGTATAGTTTTTGACAAAGTTCTTCCTGTAAACTAATAATATTGTTACATGAACATGATGCAAAATCTGGGTCAATCTCACTATCTGATATTAATATTGTTGTGATAGCTGATTACATGTAATTCCAAACACTTTCAAAAGCAACCAAATCACGTAGATTGCTTTTCTACGTTAAATACCTTCACAATTATGCTATGCATCATTATGGGATACATTATTGAACAAATACCACATTGCAAACCCTCTTCACCTCCTGAAACACATACGGTACGCCAATGGCAACATTATGAATGTAAACAATGTATCTTATTTATGTCAAACGCTGACAAACATCAACCAATATTAATGTTTATGTTCAATTATTTGACACACCAACAAATAATTTATTGTTAAATTTAAATTCCCTCAAAATGTGAAGTTGAAATTATATATAACTTACTACCAAAACATAATGTGCTGCATAGAATATTTGATCATATCATGCAGCAGTAAGTTAACCTACTTTTGTCCACACGTTGTCTAACACCTGTTTTCTCATCTTGCTGAATTATTTTGTTTTTGGCCTATTTTTGTTTTTTCTGTATTTTCCACAGTTATGTTTCCTGTCCATATACGGTAGGTTATTGGTCATTTAATTTGCTGCATGCTTCAAATGATCCTGTATCTCTGCTTCCTGAGTTTGTTTGCCAAACCTATTGGTTAATTGTTATCTGTTTTATGTTTTAAAGTTATAAATGTAAAAGCAACACATCAGTTACGAGTACAAGGAAAGCCACACTGAGTCTCTTTAGTGTTCTTTTCTTTCTGCTTTCATTAGCAGATATATTTCATCATGCAAATATATGATAATTAACACAATTGAGTGCTTTGAGTATTAGATAAAAAAAATAACTGGTCAGTTAAAAAGCAGTTGATAGGTTTTATTAGATCAAGGACATTCTAAAAATGTAACAAATGACTTTTTATTTCTTGGAGCTTATTTTGTGAAGTCCAGTGGGTTAGCTTTTCGGGAATAATGAACTGTGAACACATATATGTCTGTATAATTTAGACATATTTCTGTATTATGTATACTGTATGCACTGCAAGTACTTCATGCACGCTCCCTGCGGTCAGGCAGCAGCAGAAGCATGGACAGAG
>JAVLVB010000318.1:2969724-2980154 GCA_032876305.1 Orestias chungarensis | reverse complement strand
ATATATATATATATATATATATATATATATATATATATATATATATATATATATATATATATATATATATATATATATATATATATATATATGTGTGACCTTGTAACGCCTATGTATGCAAAATGTATTTAGACTACTTGTCAGCATTCCCATCGTAATAATTAGGCAATATACTGATGCTAAATTATGAAGAAAACAACATGTTGACATTATATCAAATATAGATCATGGTACATTTTGTACAGAACTCTTTTATAATCTTACCAAAATATCTTATGTTTGGTTTCTTCTCCTGTATAATACGAAAATGACTCAATAGGTGTTCTCATTACTTACTATTTTAATTTAGGATTACTTCCGGTATAGGCAAAACAGCATAAGATTGAGTCCATCAAAACACTTTACTATGTGTTTGTATTTATTCAGTGTCAATTATTCTTTACACAAATTGGATAAAGTTAACAGACTAATACAAATCTATTTTGAACAAGTTTTGCTGTGTTTAATCAAGATTGGCACTACATTGTAGTTGGAGGCCAGACGAATCTTTTTGAAATGTATTTCCAGCTTGATTTCCTCTAATTAAGCAACAGCTCATTAACCTTGTCTGACACTTCTAATCAATTGCAGAACCACATATACAGATTTTTTTTTTAAACTTCACAAAATGACAGCAAAACAGCTTATATAATGTTTTTTTAATGGTTCCTTTTCCTGGGTAAACTCCTTACAGGCCAGTACATCGACTTCTCGAGTGGGTTATTCAGGCTGATAGTAATTCAACAAATGTCTGCAAATCCAGAGATGAGTATTGTAAACATTCTTTTGTCCATTTTTTTCAAGGGTCTAATTCTTGTGTAAAACTTTTAGTAATACATGCATTTTAGTAGAGCAAGAAGTATGCAACATTTTGAAGCTCACTTTGCTTTTATAAGATGTTTGTTGTCTTTCTTAGTTCTGTAACAAGTAAAGCTCTCTCTATGTTACTTCCTCTAAAATCAACAAAAAAAGAAATTTTCTGGATTCAAACCAAATATTTGAGGTCTACATCATGTTCAGCATCACATCCCCGCATTCATGCATTCATCACTAACTCAGCCACATGTACCTCGTTGAATCTGACAGTACCAGATGCTATTTGCTCAAGTCAGTCTTTGCAATTGAATTCTACTTGGTTTTTGTGAATGTGTGCGCAGAAACGTATTTTTCATGTGAAGATCCTTGTGTTGATATCCGTTTTACGTTTGTGCTACGACACACATAAATTCTGCTATATGGGAATAATTTCTAAAGAAAAGCGAGAAGACCATCTTATCCTCTTATCTTACGTTAAAACAGAAAACCAGTTTCCTTGCTGTTCTTGCCACTTTAAAACATGCTGTTAAAGCTCAGTTTAAGTTTGCCTACAAACATGTGCACTTAAACAAGCTATCAGCAGAGGGCAGAGTCTTCCTTTAACAGAAGACATAAACCCTGACACTGACTGGCATGTTTAAACTAAGAGATTTCGTTTATTTCAAGCCACTTTTACTTGACAACTTTGTTTTGTCCATCGTCTTGGTTTCATGTCAGCCTTTCAAGCTGCAACAGAAACTCTTTTTTTTTCTCTCTTTATAATGTGTTCGTCTTCTCTTTTTCTAAGATATGAAAGCGTGTTTGTGTGTATGTGTGTTGTCTGGTCTCATTGACAGTGTCTGGAATTCAACCAATCAGAAGATGATAGTCACGTCCAGAGAGGGCTTAAAGGCCATGAGAAAGAAAAGTTCAGCGCTCCAACACCCGCCGTCTTCCTCCCAGCCTGTGCTGCTTTCACACTGCCAACCCTCTGACACACACACACATACAGACACACACTCTATCATATATGTTGGACAAAATACGAGGACACAGGTTTAGATCTACCAGCTTTTGTGTCTAATCTTGACACAAAAGCACATCCTCTGTTACCTATTTCCTTAGCTGAGGTCAAGGGTAAAAAAGGGGTTGATGAAGCAAAAGTCTAACAGTTTTTCCATGCAAATGAGTCACACGCCAGAGCCTGCTGATTTCCCAGGGTCAAGTTCCCCATGTCAGTGTAAAGCTGAAGCGTCACCACAAACACATTTCTCATGCGCTCATTTCTCCTGTAGGAACATTGTTTACTTGAAGCTTTTTTGACTCTATTTCTTCAGTTTTTCTTAATCTGATTAATGTACGTGTGCATCATGCACAAGCTGGCACAGTGAAGCATTCTCTTATTGGTCTATATTTGCATGCAACCTTGGTACCTTTCAAAGCCTCTAAGCTTCCAAGATTTTACAGACATCTTAAATCAACAAAATCATATCTTTTTTTGTGTTCTAGTATGCCAATTAACAGAGGGATGCTGCTTGGTAAGTATGCATCTCTATATGCACCTTAATTGCATTAAAATGGAAAACGATTATGATAGATGTTACTTCTCCTATGTGGTGTTTATGTGTGCCTTGACCTGTATGTGAACCCTAACCTTGGTGCACTGGCGTTTTCAGAGTACTGCCACATAAGGCAGAAGTGAAACTTGTGGGTGTGTGGCTTTGAGTCGACCTGGTGAGTGTGTGTGTGTATTTCCTACCATGTGCCTATAGACGTGTGTCTCTTCATACCCACATTTAAATAGACTGTGTTCTGCTGCACCTCTGACGCCTGCCTCTCTTTTTGTTCTCCAAATGTCTCTCATTTAGTCTGTTTGTGGCGGGCATGTTCTCGTTCACTGTGGTCACACATGCACGGCACTTTTGCAGTCATACTGGGGCTAAAAGTCATAAGCAGACACTTTCGTACACACACGGGCAAGTCGGCACGTAGTCAACCTTATTTGTGCACGTACTATACTTTGCCCCCTTTCTGGTAGCAGCCACTGTCTGCATGGGAAAGCTCAAGTGTCCAATTTCACATGGATAGATAGTTTTTCTTAGTGGAACTGATTATGAAACTGAGCTCAGGTTTAAGTCTTAAAATGCTGAACAGTTTGTCTTTAATGGCCGTAAAAAGATAACTGCTCATCCCTGTGGTTTGCAGGGACAAACATGTCTGCTGACCACTGTCCATCTGATAGGATAAACAGCTTGTTGATGCAAAATGCCAAGAGTTAGTGCAACTGTTTGGCAGTTTTTCCAAGTCATGTATAGCAAAGAAGATTATCTTGTCATGAAACCATAAAACCAGAGTCATGTGTAGAAGGCAGACAGGGTCACTAAAACGCTTAAAATGATTGTCTGCTAACTACATGTCCCCTGAGAAACCCGTTGCAATACAATATGATGTTTGACAGTTGCTTAATAAAGTATCACTGATGGTGATATTTGATTTGATAACCCATGGACAGGTATTTTCTCAAAGAAAGCACTTTTGATTAAAAAAAAGGCATAAACTAAACATAGTGTAACATCCGGAATGTCTTTAATACTATTTATGTAAACTTTGTTAATTCTAGTTTGAAATTGTCATTCAGACCAAACTTTAAAGGTATAGACTTGCTTTAAGTTAATAAATAATTGTTTGAAACTTGTGCCTGATGTTAAACAGACAAGTTTCTAATTTATCCAAGAGAAATGTCATCCAGCATGTTTAATGGCAATGTAATAGGGATTATAACCTTTTAATTTTATTAAAACATATATTATGTAGTATAACTATTATTTTAAATACTTAAAACTTAAAATACAGCACAAGCGCCTATTGTTCTGTGGATGACACCCAGATGTCATTTCTGTCAAATAATTTCAAATAATTGGCTACCAGTTAAGTTGATTACAGAATTCTGTTTCTCAGTTTCAGGGCCGTTAACCACAGTTACCCAGCATCTGTCTGATTGTTTTACATTTACTGTATATGCTACTCACTCACTCACAGTTTTGAATGTTCACCCTGCATTAATCGTACTAGGTCAGTTTATTGTGTGGTTATCAAATGGCGACATTTATTTAATCAACACATTGCTAACTCAGAAAGTCTGTCATGGTTTAACCCATGTGATCCAAAGCAGCACCATGTTTCATCTATCACGGACTCAGTTTGATCCAGAACAAAAAGCAAGAGAATTCCATAGAAAAATACAAACTGAGGGTCAAGAAGTGAATGTCCGGCCTTTTACTCTTGAATTGACTCAGTCCATGATCGACTTTCCAGTAAACGCCCTACTCGGTTTTCTGCTGCCAGGCCAAGAACCACCAGCCTCTCTGTGTTTTCTGGCTTTAGCCTGTAACCAGGGGGCAACACGAATTAGGCCCAGTGGGCCATGATTGGGTCAAAGGGATCAAGAGGAACTAGTATGTGTTTGGGTAACAATACTGAGGGAAACATGAGAAAGAGGAAGGTGGGCAACAAATCAGGAGCCCATTAGACAGGAAGCATTTTCAGCAAACGGAGTGAAACACTATGTGATCCAGGGCTCAGTGAAGGGTGGGTGGGAGTCCGGGTGAGGGAGTGGGCAAGAGGGCAAAAGGATGGAGGAGAAAAGGATGAGTTAAGGGGAGTTTTCAGTAAGTATGGAGTAGGGGGAAGGTTGAAGGAAAGGCTGACAGATGCCACAGTCCGAGCTCTTAGCACAGGAAGTCATTCATATCACTAAGTGGTTGCTGCCAGCACTTACAGACCATCTTAGAGCAGAGTCAGAACTTTTAGTTACTTTGGGAGAAACTGCATCAGTCACCCTCTCTTTGAACTCTTAAGTCACAGCTACTTTTGATTTCATTAATACTTGATCAAATACAAATAACAATCAGCTCGCTCTTTTCCTAGTAAGGAGAGTTACACTTTACTTCAACTTTATGCATCAGCTTTGACAAGGTTAGATGCATTTTTCCTTTTCTTCTTAAATCAAATTCAAAGGATGCAAACTTTGTAAACAGAGCTCCCTTCACCAGTCAAGAATCACAGAGTGTACTTATATCTACTGAAAAAAGAACATCAAATGTGTCAAAGTTAGTAGTCTTTTTACTTTCTACTTTAATTTTTAAACGTATTTATGCAGTGCCATGTCCAGTCTTAAATCATTGTAAAAGAACACATGCTACCTGTTGCTGAGCTCCTATGCCTATTGTAAGCAACTTGCATTAGATATACATCACCTATGATATAAACTACTTTGAATTGCTTTAATGCTGAAACCTGTTAGATAAATAAAGTTCAATTGTTCACCTTGTTTGTAAAGGGGTTGTTGGCTAGAAGGGAGATCTGAAATCTATTTTTATGTTGTTATATGACGGTGGAATGAACTACCAGGGACAGAACAACGTCTTCCTTTCTAAAATCAAGGAACTCTTGCTTTTGCTTGCTTTTCTTGAGTGTAATGTTAAAGCCATGTGAGTAGAAAAATAAAACCCTCGGATGTTGGGGTCATGTGTGTGTGCGAGAGTGTGTGTCAAAGTGTTGAAAATTGATGGGGATGAACATGGAAGTGATGGTAAATGTGTGTGTGTGTGTGTGTGTGTGTGTGTGTGTGTGTGTGTGTGTGTGTGTGTGTGTGTGTGTGTGTGTGTGTGTGTGTGTGTGTGTGTGTGTGTGTGTGTGTGTGTGTGTGTGTGTGTGTGTGTGAGTGAGGAGTGAGTGGGCAATGAGATGAGCAGACCTCTTTGGCACAAGAAATTATTTCCTTGCCAAAGTAAAATTTACCCCCTGACACACACACACACACACACACACACACACACACACACACACACACACACACACACACACACACACACACACACACACACACACACACACACACACACACACACACACACACAAAATCACTATAACCCCTTTATTAAGCCCACTTCCTTTGCATAGGGCATGGGAACTCCCCTGATCCCTCTCCTCCCACTGTTCCCTCTTCCTCAACCTCATCCCTGTCCTTTCACTCAACCTTTCTCTTCTTCTCCTCTCCTTTTCCCCTCTTCTTCACCTCTTTTCATAACCCTCGTCACCTTATCCTGCCCTTGTCCTGTCACTCTCTCTGGTACCCCTTGTCTATCAGTCACGGTCCTTCTCTCGGGGTTCGTCTTTTCGAGTGTCCTCACCTCCGCTCTTTTTATTTCCTGCCTCCATCTGTGCTCAATTTATCTTGAGTGCGGCGTGTGTTTTTCCCCCGATAATTTGTTTTTGATTCCCCAGAATTAGAAAGGCATTGTGCACACTCTTGCCAGCGTGCACACACATGCGCCAGCACACACGTACGCACAAATTTTTATTGTATTATTGTATAAAAGTTCCTATAAATCACTGGTTATTAATCGGCCCCAGACGGCCATCCTCCCCCTGTTCTCCCTCTCCCTCTAAGCACAAACACAGACCAGATGCATAGGAAATGGGATGGCAAAAAGGGCACCCAAGAGACAGGCTGAACTTTTTATTTCTTTTTTTTCTCTCTTCTCCTCCTTCTATTTCTCTCCCCATTCCTGATTTCTCAGAACGCTAATTTATGTAGCAATGCCCAGATCCCAGCTTCACAGAGGAAATAAAGTTTCAATGAAAGTTTAGAAGAAACAAATTAAATAATAAATACAACATTGATCTGCTGCCGAACAGCCTGGTGTGTGGGATGAAGGTTAAACATCCATCCTCCACAATCAAATAGATTCCATTCCAGCTGCTTCAATTAAGCCCTCAAATGTGCTCATGTGTGCGAGTACAGATTCACCTGGCTTCTCTCTGAGTTTGATCCAGCTCCTGTAAACTCACCCCACACTTTCAAATTTTCACTTCCTGTGTTTGACCTGTGTTACTGGTCTGTAAGTCTGTCTTTTGTAATTTGGTGCAACAACAGTTTGCCTCAAACCCGACCCTGTGCCTACCGGACACCTGGCTTCCTTTAGCCATTAACGTTATCAGCTTTCACTTTAGCATCGTTTTTTCTCATCACTTTAGGAACAAAAGCTCTCATGCAGCTGGATTTCTCAGACTGATCAAAGAGGGCAAAAAAAAATCTTTGCAAAGAGGGATAAAGTGTCTGTGAATCACAAACAACTAAAGAAAGAGTGACAATTGAGGATGTGGATGTAATGTAAGCAAGAGTACCTTCTTATTCACGCCCTACAGTGCCTGGGAGACTGGATGCTGTGGGGAGGCTGGAGTGGAAGAGAACAGGCAGAAAATGTGAGAAATGTGCACGCTGGCTGCAAGAGATGAGGGGGAGAACGCTGGTTTTTCAGGCACGCAGGGACAGCCTGCAGAGTTCTGCCAAGAGAAACACAGTGCTGTGTTCCTTGCAAGAGCTATGAGGGTGAGAGAGCAGGGAAGGGGTAAGAGAAAGGGGTGCATTAAAGTGAAGGGTGAAGAGCAAGATTAGGGGTTCCCTTGGGTACTTACTTGAAAAAACATAAATATGTGAGATATTGCAAAGTACCACATGATGATGAGGATGTTTAAAAATTCCTGCATTATGGCAACTCCTCTCTGCAGCTTTACAGTGCATTATGGATGAGAGCCATATATTACATCTTGTTCTGTATGTGTAAGTTCATTCTAAGTTTTTCATTAAAGATAACATCTTAGGATGTCCAGAGCCACTCTCCAGATTTTCAGATGTGTGTTGTTTTGTCTGCTGCAGATAGGTTGATAAGGACACAGCCGAGGCCCAGCTGTCCTGGCTGACCACCGCCGGACCTGCCAACACTCAGCTGAATATCCCCATGCCGCTGCAAATATGTAAATATGTTGACTTGGAAGGATGTCTTCTTCTCTTACGACCTTGCAGCACTTTTGGAGTGAAGCGAGTCGGCAAAGAGAGAGAGAAAACAGCTCCAGGAGTCCTTATAAGGGCCTGCTTTGGTTCCAAACACCAGCTTCTCATCACTTTCTACCCCATTGGGCCATTACTCCACCAGCAGATCACATACATGATCCTTAACCTTCAGCGCCCAGGGCACACACACTCACACATGTACACTTTCTGTGGTGAGATACAGAGTATTTGGTGTTAAATTTAAATGAACACCAAGGCTCTTGTACACAGTGTTCTACTCTAAAATTAAGATATACTTTCACTGCAGGCGGAGCATATTCTGCTCGGCTGATTATAAACACATTATACACAAGGCAGACATGGAAAATGACTGAGAATATTTACTCATCTGCTCACTCATCTTTAAGTACAATTTCAAGTGATCTAGTTCCATTGAATCAAACATGACCTTGTTAACCTGATTTGCCAGCCTGAGCAGCTTGATTAAAAATCTTTAGCAGACAAATCCTTTAGTAAGCATGCCAAATTAATCCTACCTTGAATTTTAAAACCAACAACTGTGGTTTTATTTTATTTTATGAAAAAACCCAGTCATGCAGGATTTTGAATTGGATGGGAAAGTGCATCCAGTCCCTGATAGTCAATAGTTTTGTAAGATCACCTTTCAGTGCAATTGCAGTGGAAAAATTTCAACACCATTTCACATCCGGATATTGCATTTTCTCTTCATCCCTCTTCTTGTAAATATATTATTCTCACTTATATTGGATGAAGAGAATCAGTGAACAAGTTGTTTAAGAGTGGTCACAGATTCTCTGATGGACTTAGGTCTTGGCTTTGGCTGGAACATTCCAACACACAAATATGCTTTGTTTAGAATCATTCCTCTGTGAATTGCTGTCTAATTCTCAAGTGTTTTGTAGCTTGTAAAAGGTTTTCCCCAGGAATGCCTTCTGTTTGACTGCAATTATCTCACTATGGAATGGAATGGAATTTTTTTCAGACAATTAACAAGATTAACAAATAATAATAGTAAATAAATCAATTTCAGAAATACTTATATACAAATACAATACAATACAGAATTACAAATGACCAAGTACCACACAAAAAAAGTAATTGGTAAACATTAAATTAAACATTTCAGTTCCAAATCAATGAAAATCATATGAACATAAATAGAAACTGAAGTAAAGGAAATGTTCTTCTAAATAAACGTGTCAGTATATTTACCCTGATATCTGACATTGATTAGTGATTAATGTAAGTATTCTGAAAATGGGTATGAAGAAGTAAAACTTATTTTTCATACCACTTCCCCTCTAATTGCTCTTTCACTGACTTAAAGTACCTCCCTGTTAAACATCTATGTTTTTGATCCAAAATTCACAAAATAATATAGAAACACACACACACACACACACACACACACACACACACACACACACACACACACACACACACACACATCCGGCCTAACTCCACATTCACCCACACAGATATGATACCATTTACCTCACCTTTTCATCACAGTGCCTGTCTAAAAACATCAGTTTGAGCCTTTTTTTTAAACAGACTCATGCTTGGGCATTGCTTGGGCTCTTTCAGGAGTTTATTTCAGACCTCCACACCACTGAACGAAATGCACATTCTCTTCATGGTGGTTCGAACCCTCAAGTTTCCAAAGTTAAATTTTTCCCTATAGTCATAGCCCCCCACTCTCTCAGTGAACAGCTTTTGAATATTTTGTGGTAGTTGTTTATTTCTACGTTTGTACATAAGCTGAGCTTTTTGAAATTCTACCAGATCAGGGAGTTTGTGGAGGCAGGACTCTATAAATAGTACGTTAGTATGGTCGTGGAATCCTGCCTTATGGACCATTCTGATGGCCCTTTTTTGTAAAGTGCATAACGGTCGCTGGAAGGTTTTATAGTTGTTGCCCCATGTTTCCTCACAGTAACTCAAGTATCAGATATGAACAGCTTCTAAAGCCCTAGTGAAGTAAAGTATCCCCACATCAGGATGCAGTCTTGCTGAAAACACTACTGAGGATGGTGTAGTCAATTTTGGGTAAAATAATTTATATTCCGACAAAAGAACCTTCTTCCGCATATATGTGTTCCCAAATGGGACATTGCAACCTGGTGAATCCAATAACTATTAAGGTAGTTAATTGGATACAATTTTATTTCAGAATGCTAGACTAAAAAGAACAGAATAATGAAAAACCTCTAAAACAATATCTTGAAAGAAGATGAAAACCTGGCATCATTTTCATTCTATTTGTGTTGGTCTATTAAAATAAAGTCCCAACGTAAAAACTGAAGTCTGTGGTGGTGAAACGACAAAATGTTGAAATGCTATGCTAAAATACTTGTGCACTTAGTTGTTTGTAGACATGGAGGCCTAATTAAGCAATGATGTACAGTCTGAAAATATTAACTTATAAACTGCCTTGTAATAACTCTGTAGAAAGCCCTTGATTGTGTAACAACACATCAATAAAACATGCTTATTTGTCACTGTCTGCACATTCTGTGAATGAGGTTACATAGCAAGCAAACACCATGCAATAAATATATCTGTAGTAACAATTCACCAACAATAAATCTAATAATTTAACCCAATATGTATTTTTACAAACAATAGCATGTTAGTATATATATATATATATATATATATATATATATATATATATATATATATATATATATATATATATATATATATATATATATAT
>JAVLVB010000318.1:2957164-2969624 GCA_032876305.1 Orestias chungarensis | reverse complement strand
CATGTTTGCTGTGGCTCTGCACTAATAGATTGCATATGTTACTGCAGCTGACATCAGTCTCAAACTATTTTACATGTGATCTGCAATATTTCCTCAGGAAATCTGTCAGATATTTATTAAAGGCTAATAGAAATAAACCTCCCTGGTTGTCCTTTTGCCTTTCTTTATTTCCCTTCTTCTTCTTCTTCTCTGTCTTGTCCTGGTATTGTCCTGAGTAGATTGTTGTACTGCTCTCAGAAGCCAGCACAATTCTATTATTATTGCTCATGCTTTTAAAATAGCTTTTTTCTGCAGACAATTTCCTTCCATTCACAAGAGGCAATGTGGGTCAGACAGCAAATGAGTTGGGGCTGTGTGGGCTGCTGGGGGTCTTCAACTTCCTCCGTCTCCTTGTCTTATTGCTTTTTCACAAAATCTTTCTCCTTATGTGTCTTTAAAATCACAATATTCTTTCATGTCCTATTAGGAAACTTTACATTTGACATAAATTAATACTTTCCAGGCAATAATAAAGGCCTGTCGAAAACAAAAATTTGCCACCCTGTTTTATATTGTCTAATTAAAAAGTGGGTATAAATGTTAATGAAAAGTTTTATAGATTGTTGATTCACTTGTCAGCAAAAACATGTGTTGCAGATTAAATAGATTAATTTTATTTGGGTTTGAATATAATCTACACATATTGAAAGATGCCAGGTTTGGTTGCTTATTTAATGTGGTCATTTGGAAAAATTTAAGAAATAGGAAGCCTAAAATATATACATAAAGGAATGGGAAGGGTCTGTGCAAGTTTGTATCAGACCTAAAGTTGATATTCCGAAGTGGACCTAGCGTCCAATGATGAGTTGAAAGACTTTGACAAAAATTTGAAATATTTACAACCAAATAAAATGCTTTTGCAATCTGGGTCTCTCAGCCTCTATCTTCCTTGGAAATGGATATGATTTAGGAGTATTGTTATCCTGTTGAAGGACTGACAAGTCCACCATATTCATATATTTGATAGTTTAATGAAAATAAAAACAAAGGAAGTTGTTATGATTAAACTTACCATGCTAAGTTAACTGAATGCCAAATTTGCTGAAGAAACTAGTAAAACTAGATAAAATGTCAGCACTATGTGTTCTACAAATACACTTCCACAACACTTTATGCTTTTGAACAAATATCAGTAATTTATAACAGAAAAATTGAGACAGACTAAAAGATAATTTCTCAGCATTGTGAAAATACTGCCACTAGCCAACTATCAGCTATAAAGGGGATGAAATTGGATCCTACTACAATTCATCCTATTGGCGCTAAGGTATTTGACATTATTAATCAATCTGAAATACTTTTAACCTCTGTTCAAATCTAGTTCAATACTATAAAATACAGATCAATCCTGACCTGAAAAGTTTTATATTGAACATTTCTTAAAATCTGAAAAATGTTTTTCCAATATTTGTGAAAAGACAAAGGGAACATTTTTAAATGCACTAACTTTTTGTATTAGACATAAAAAATACAATACAAGGACTAGTCAGAGCTGTGATGGAAGATTCTAAATTAATAAACACTTGGTTTTTTATTCATGTAAAACCATTACGAAAATATATTTTTTGTTTTCCAAAGAAAAATTATGAAAACATTCATCTATAATTGTAAATCCAAAAATGTGTTTCATGGTGTCTCAGTTGCAACACCTCTATTTTAGTACTCTAAAAAGCCAGAGTTGACTTCCGCTGCTTCCTTCCTCTCAGATGATTTTAACTTAGATTTATCGACTTTGCAACTGATGAAAATATATGTGTAGCTCAATTACACAGCTGATGCTAATCCTGAATCCCTGCCCCTCTACCCTGTCCCATACATTACCTTTCCAGTGTGAAGCCAGACAATCCTGCATGCCTGGAGCTGTCTCTGCACGCAGCAGGAGCAACACACTACCTTATAAAGACAGGTATTCAAACTTTGCATAAAACACCTCTGCTCTGTGTAAAAGTTGTCAGACACAGCTAAAAAAGATACAGTAAAAGTCATGGGTTTGAACGCGGGCCATGCGGTTAAATATGTTCATTCTCCAGTCAAGTCCCAGCGATGGTTAATGTTAGTGCCGTATTTATGTTAGCAACTTCACATTCGGGCATGACAATTTAGACTTGCTTTTATAATCAATAGCAATCCCTTAATTTATTTGGCAAAAAGATCCAATAAGATTATACATTTTAAAGTTTTGTTGGAAGAGATAATCAAGGTTGTAGTCTTTGCTTGGCTGACGGTGGTACTTGTCGATGTCACATCCTGTTTTTGCACCGTGTGTCTGTTAGCGTCTGCTAGCTCTGCGCGGTCTCTTATTACTCCGAATTCTCTGTACTGAGAAGTTTAGACGTTTCTAGCTAATTCTAAACACACCTTCACGTTAATCATACATTTCTGTTGCTCCATTGAAGTTTTTAGACACCGTAATTGTTCTAAACTGACCTAGTTTTGTGTCGTGAGCACTCACTAGCTTAGTTAGCTTAGCTTCTAGTGGTGCTATGGCTTCTCCCTCTGCTTCTCCTCTCTCCTGCTCTGTGTGTCAGATGTTTAGTTATTCCTCTGCCTCCTTTAGAGATAATGGTACGTGCATTAAATGTAGCATTTTTATAGCTTTTGAGGCGAAGGTGTGTGAATTGGAAGCTCGGCCCCACTCAGCGATACACCCGGCGAGAAACAGACTCTGGTAATTGGCAGCTCCATAGTCAGAAACGGTGCTTTAGAGAAACCAGCAACCATAGTCAAATGTTTGCCAGGGGCCAGAACAGGCAACATAAAATCATACCTTGAACTGCTGGCTAAGGATAATCGTAAATACAGTAAGATTGTTAGTCACGCTGACGGTAATGACACCCGGTTACGCCAATCGGAGGTTACCAAAATCAGTGTTGCTTCGGTGTGTGAGTTTGCAAAAACAATGTCGGACTCTGTAGTTTTCTCTGGTCCCCTGCCTGATCGGACCAGTGACGACATGTTTAGTCGCATGTTGTCATTTAACCGCTGGTTATCTAGGTGGTGTCCAGAAAACGGTGTTGGTTAAATTGATAATTGGAAAACCTTTTGGGGAAAACCTGGTCTGATCCGGAGAGACGGCATCCATCCCACATTGGACGGAGCAGCTCTTCTTTCTAGAAAAATGGCCGAATTTATTAACTCCCCAAATTACTGACAATCCAGGGTCCAGACCAGGAAGCAGAGTCGTAGTTTAGAACTCCTCTCTGCGGCTTCTGTTCAGTTACCTACCCATCATCCCATTGAGACGGTGTCTTGCCCACGGCCAAAACCAAATAGATTAAAGATCAATCTAAAAAGATCTAATCCTGAAAATCTCATAAAGATAAAAACAACTCAGATGAAACAAAAATGTACAACTATTAAATGTGGCTTATTGAACAGCAGATCTCTCTCCTCAAAGTCCTTATTAGTTAATGATTTAATTCTTGATAATCAAATTGATTTGCTTTGTCTCACAGAAACCTGGCAGCAGCAAGAGGATTATGTTAGTATCAACGAATCAACTCCCTCTAATTATTCAAACTTTCACATTCCTGGAAGTACTGGGAGAGGTGGAGGAGTAGGAAGCATTTTTCAATTAGATTTATTAATTAATCCCAGGCCTACTGATAGTTATAGTTCTTTTGAACATTTAACCCTTAGCCTTCCTCATCCAACCTCTAAAAGAATTAAACCACTTCTGTTTGTTATTTTGTATCGTCCGCCAGATCCTTACTCTGAATTTATAGATCAGATCTCTGATTTTTTATCTGAACTAGTGTTAAGCACTGATAAAATCATTATAGTGGGAGATTTTAACATTCATGTTGACACCAAAAATGACAGCCTAAATGTAGCCTTTACTGCCATTTTAGACTAAATTTGCTTCACTCAAAAAATCCAAACACCTACCCACTCTCTTGTTCACACTTTAGACCTGGTGCTGAGTTATGGCATTGAGTGTGAAAAAGTTACAGTACTGCCGCATAACCCTCTCCTTTCTGACCATTTTTTGATACCTTTTGAGTTCTTTTTCACTGATTACTTAAAATCTGAAAGAAAATGTCTATATAGTAGGTGTCTATCAGACAATGCTGTTACAGCCTTTAAAGAATCCATTCCACCTCTAATTTCTTCAGTATTTCAGAGAAACGCAGTGGAGGGCAACATATTAATGTCATGCCCTACACAGATTGATGCTGTTTATCATAGTATTACGTCCTCATTGCGTACAACATTAGACAACGTAGCCCCCATAAAAAGGAAAGTGATTACTCATAAGAGGTTGGCCCCCTGGTTTAATTCAGAACTTTGTATCTTGAAGGGAAACACCAGGAAATTGGAGAAGAAATGGCGGTTTTCGCTTTTAGAGGAGTCCTATTTATCCTGGAAAAACAGCGTGCTTCTGTATAAAAGGACCCCGCGCCAACCTAGATCTGCATATTTTACATTATTAATAGAGGAGAATAAGAACAATCCTAGGTTTCTTTTTAATACAGTTGCTAAACTTACGAGAAATGAAATCTCTATTATATCATCCATTCCCCCAGCTCTTAGCTGTAATGACTTTATGGAATTCTTTATTGATAAAATTGAATCTATTAAAACTAAAATTGATGGCATCCTACCAAACATAACTACTACCTCAGTAAGAAATGAGACACTGAATGTGGCTATAGAGCCTGAACTCTGTTTTTCTTTTTTAGACGTTCTGGTCCAAAGATAACAACTTCTCTCTATTCAGAGTTCAAGAGCAGAAAGTTTAAAGTCATCCACATTTTTATGTTATCTAGACATGCCTGTAATCTACCAAACTGAGTGGATTCATCACTATTTAAAGATAAATACAGTTGTGTATCATCAGCAAAACAGTGGAAATTAACACCATGCTGTCTGATGATTTTACCAATAGGGAGCATGTATATAGTAAATAGAATTGGGCCAAGTACAGAACCCTAATTCTTGATTCTAGTGATAAGACAATTTGTTGATTGTAAAATCAACTGCTTTGTGGGTTGATTTTACAATCTGTATATAATATATCACTGTTGCAGTTTGTTTTCTGTGTCTGTCATTGCCCAGAACAGCAGTGATGGAAAACAAGCACATCAGCACTTGGCATTATGTACCCTTAAATTGCTCTCCCTCTTTTCTTTTTCTTTTTAATCTGTTGCCCAACTGTGCACTCACTTCGTTCTCTCTGATGTCCCCTGGCTGCAGTACCCATAACTCACCCAAAGACACCAACACCCACACCATGTTCTCACTAACCTTTATAAAGCTGCCAAGACAAAGCCAGGAAGTAGGAGAGGAGAAGGATGGACTGAAGACAAATCTAGCACTCTTAGAGAAATAGACAAATCGTTTGAGTCTCAAAGGGGGAAAAAGCAGTGACAAAGGAGGGCTAAAGGTTGCAAGATCGAATGATATAGCCAGAAAGGGAGATATAATATAAGTAGAATGCAATGATAAAGGCTGCCTGTCTGTCGCCGCAATCGTCTATGTGTCTGTTTGTGGATTTATGTGTTTGTTTGTGTCTTCATCCTCAAGTCTTTCACTTCCGTAATACATTCCATATTTTCACTGCCATCAGCATATCACAATCTGTTTTGACTTTCTCATTAATAGTCTTGTCAATGTACAGCCTTCTTCAAATCCTAAATCTATTGACTTCCGTACCAGCAACATTCTTCTTTAAATTTGCAGTAATTACATGACTATCTCATCCTTTAAGTGCAGATTAGGTCATGGTTGCTTTCAGTTTGAGGTCATGAATACAGTTTGAGTTTTGGTTTTTGTTTATGACATCTTTGTGTTGCACAAGAAGTTGTACTTTACTGACGGACGGACAGACAGAGAGCACAATTGTGGCCAGGCTGAAGGCTGCCTCGCATTTTATATGCGGCAGGTTTCTATATGTCCTATGAATAAATACGCTTGTATCATAAAGATAACACAGGTTAACTGCATGGTGAACAGCTGCTAGTAGCCATCTGGACATTAAACTTTAAAAACGAGTCAGTATATACTATAGAAATTGGGATTAATTTGTAACTGAGGTCGTAATACCGACAAACCAAAAAGTTGTACCAACATCAGTTTAAAAGAGAAACATTGAAATTACTTACGTGTATTGTACCCATTAAGGTCATCCAAAGAATTTGCTTTTCTTGGAACCAGGAACAGGCAAACATTCTTTGAATTTGCACTTTGTGGAAAAGCAAATATGCCTACATCTGGAGGTTGGAGAAAAACTTGGAATAGGTAGATCCTTGTCTGCCATGTTTTGTTTTACCGTTGGACACCATGGTTCACTATCATAAGTTTGGTTGTTCATTATTTTGAGTTTTAAATGTTAATCAGCCAGCTCTAAGTCTGCCAAGAATGCAGTAAAACTTTGGATTTTGTGCCAGTATGCCTTTTGAGCAGAAGCATTGAAGATGGTATGTTTTTGTGCTTTTCCAGGTCTGTTGGGTTTTTGAAAATTGCTTTGTAAGACTGATGATCCACTGATGTGGCGATTAGTTGATCTGGCAGTTATATAGTTGGAAACCTCAGGCAACCTATTTTTTGTTGTTGTTGTAACACAAATGTGATTCAGCGGGGGAAAAAAAGCAACATACCTAATGTCTGTTGGAAAGGTATAGTATACTGCTGTACCCCATAAATCTGAACTTTATAAATTAATTGTTTTAATCTGTTAAAGTCAGTTAAAACGGGGTAAAAATGTGTTTGTAAAATTGTTTTGATAAAATATTTCTGAAGATTTGTTTTTGGTTTTATCAGATTTATTTATTTTTTCTAATTTTTCAACTTATGCTTTCATCTTATGCTTTCTTGAAAAATACTAATGGTAGTTGCTTTACAGATCCACCCTCTAGAGCCAGGGTACTCAAATAGAAATGATGAGGGGCCATATTTTTTTTTTTGTATCATAACAATATAACATATGTATAACATTTATAACATATTTTATAACATAGAATTTCCTTTCGATTAAAAACTAAAATATTAAAAACAACCCTCTTCAATAACCCAAAAAAATAGCCTTCAGGCAGCCCATTTCTTGTGCTTGTCTAACAAACTATGCATCTCAAGAACTATTTCACATTTCTCACATGTCCCCTTTAATGGGAGAAATGGCCTCTTGTTTTTTTGGCCAATGTTTCAAACCTGGGCTTAAATGGTGTGATTGCCAGCGAGACTCACTGATGCATGTGCTCGTTGGTTAGGCGACTCTGGTACTGATTTTTAATTATGTTCATATTTGAGAACGCAGATTCACATCTGTGTGTGGAGCCGAACATTGTAAGGATGTGCACTTTCTGTCCACTCTGGTTGGAACTGGCGGTTTTTGCTGTCCAGTTTTCTTTTTGGAGCAAATTTCCAGCATGCCATTACTGCTCCGGCCGGTAAACGTGTGGCTGCTGCTGAGAATGACTCTCGAGTTTGGGAGGTCTGTAGTGCTATCTGTTTATCGTTGCCACGGAGGCAACCCCAGCCTCGTATTGAGATTGCGGCGCGCGATGGAAAAAAATGGTTTAAAAATTTTCAAAACAGCTTGTGGGCCATTAATAGAGCTGCTATTTGAGTATGAGGGCCCTAGAGTCTAACTCACATTTTGTGTTGATCTTTTTTTATTAGATAAAGACAGTGTGGAATCGTTTTGGTATGTTGTTTTTACACTTAAGCTTCAGTGTAAATAACTGTCGTATAGACCACATAATTTAAGTGTAAATCTTTAAACCCCAGAAATTATATAAGGTGTTTGTTTGTTTGTTTCTTTGTTTTCTGGACTGCTTGTGTTTCAGCAAGTTCCTTTCTGCTTTATGTGCTAGTAGAACCTTTTCAAGATCTCCACAATAGAATAACAGTATTTCATGCTTTGCATTATTGCAAGAGGAAAATACAGCCAAGTGATTTGTAATGCGTGGGAATTCATTGGGTCACTAAAAAGTTGGTCTGGCCTCTTACAGAGTGCCATCAAACTTTAAACGTTTAAACATCAGATCAAGTCGTTTTGGGTAATAAACAATAAAAATAATTGATGAGTGGTTAATGCGTGAGTCACTGCATTTTTGTTGGGTCCCTCCCAACTCATACCCGCAACTGGGAGAGTGATTGATTAGAGGCTACAAACTCCCGATTCCACCTGACTTACTGAACATGCATAGGGCACGGTTTTATCAAAATAGTTGAGTCCTGTCATACAAAGGGAGTGTTTGGTGAGTGGGTATGTTTCTGTTGTTGTAAATGAGTGTGACTTGGAGGTTAGATACCATATGGCAATGAAGTCATCTGGGCTAGCCTCTCTCTGGAAGTCACACCCAAGCCCCAGTGAGAGTCATGGGGTACTAAGACTAAAGTAAAAACAGCTTTTATTTGATTATGATAATCAACATCTAAATCAAGTCCTCATAACGTTCCTCTACTCCTCTATGCACTTCTGCTCCCTTTTTCCCTTTGATTTTTTTCTACCCCACCTTAGGGGTTTGTGCTTTTTTGGCAGAAAACCGGAGTGAGCCACCTGCAAACCCCCCTACCCCTCTTGCCCTAATCACACATTTACACACACATTAGTGGGCAGCACACACGCATTGCTCATTGCAACATGCATTATGTGTGTATGCGCAATGTGCTCTATTTCCTCTAGTGAGCCTCATAGTTCTGCTCCAACATGTGGATTTGTACACGTGTATATTTTCAGTATATCAGAGCCAGACTCTATTTTTTCTTTTTTCTTTTTACTGCCTTAAATAATTTCCTCGATCGAATCAGATAACTTGTCTGACATGAGTTTAGAGGCTGCGAAACAAGCATTGCAGCTTCCTCTGACTGAAGACGTGAGAAGTACATCTGAATCTGAGTGCTAAACTGTAAGACAATCAGGGATTTTCCATCATAAATCACTTGATCTTTTTTTTTTTTTTTTTGTGAATCACCATCCCCTGTTCTTTTTACCGTTTCTCTTCTTTGTCCCAGAATTTTTTTTTGTTATCTATTTCTTATAAATTCAATTTAGATATAACAATATATGTACAGATTATACAAAAAGTGTAAATATTCCAGTTGAATTGATATCTATCTATCTATCTATCTATCTATCTATCTATCTATCTATCTATCTATCTATCTATCTATCTATCTATCTATCTATCTAATAAAAAAAGCTGAAGTGATTTCTAGCAAACACTGGCTGCAGCTTATATATGGCATTGATCACTTTTTTCTTCATATATTTTGTTCACTGACAAGATGGAGGCCGTTACATCAAAGCCATGATGAATTTAGTATAGTCAAACCAAAGTCTCCCAAAATCGTATGTGAAAACGTGTTATTCACTACTACGTAAAGCATGGTGGTAGCTGCATTATGATTTACAGCTGTTTTTCTTCAGCTGGAGCTGAAATCTTTTCAAAATAGGCAATGATAGTTTCAAAAATTGGTGAATTTTGAGTTGTAAAAATATTTTCCAGATTATAATAAACAATATCAGTATTAAGTGATACTTCATATTAAATTTTAGGTTGTTTTTCATTTTTCACAAAAAAATAAAATAACTGTGAAAATAACGCAAGTCATATTTTGCCATGCATCCCAAAACAACTGATGTTTAAAATCAAAAAGATCAAGGAAGTAGTAGTTCAAGGATGTCCACACAAGCGATTAAGTTTGAGAGGTTTGAAATGTCTTCCTATAAATACTTAAATCCCTGCCTGATGAAGCAGACGGTCTATTCTGACAGGTCTGACTGGCAGCTTCATGCATTGACTCACTATGGGTTATGAAAATGAAGTTATTCTGCTCACTATGCAGCAATGCTAGATATTAGATCTCCGTAGACTATCTCTGAGCTACCAGTGTGCGTAGCACTAATGTCACAAGACACAGGCCTGACATGCCTGTGTTTGACTGATTATAAACCAGCAGTCACTGGGTAGTTTCACTGCTTTCTTTACCGCTCCATGCAGACACATGGGCTGGCGGATGGGCTTGCTTTCGGGACTTATCGCTCATCCAGGCTGTCTGCCCCATTGGAGAAGATGTCGAGGTTAGGGAACTCGTTTTACAATATGCAGAGATGTACCTTTGTGTTGTTTACTCATGGCTCATCTGAAGGTATGACTAAGAGCTCATCAACTGTACACTTCAAATATTTTGCCGGAGGGATGCTTTTTCTTTCCGAGAATGTACCTATTATTTTTTACGGCATCTGCATAAACAGCTTAATGTACACTTTGCATAGAGCTAATTGAATGGATTATTTTCATGTTTTATCCTGGCTTTCTTATTAAATTTAGAGATATTATTTAAACATGAACACTGCTGATGCTACTGCAGACTGGATTAATTCCCCTCTGGACTTGCTTTACCTCTTGGAGATTGTATTTAGCTTTTCCTGGGCTCTTTAGGTTGTAGCTTTGTTTATGAACAAGGCTGGAGCCAGTGACTTGAATGAACATAGATCAGCACTACTATCATGTATTTGGCACTGGTTGCACCTGTTCGGATGACTATGTTGTAAAATGTTTTAGAACTACTTAATCTAAGCAATCTGTTCTTCCCAGCCATATATCACATATGTAACCAATTACACAGCTCTATTGTTTAAACTGCAAAAGAAACCCCTTAATGTCTGTTTGTCTGGTTTTAAACCAGATTCATATAAAATTCCCTTCAAAGAAACAGACACAAGATCTCGATGAAATAAATACAAACTTAAATTGTACATTCCCTTAAAATTTTTAATGTGTATGGAAAATATGTTTTTGAGATTATTATTTTTCCATCCTTGCATTAAATCCTTAGATATTTTCCACAAAAAATAAACTATTTTCTATGTGAATAGCTAAAAAATGTCTTTTATTTATTGAAACAAAACTGCTAGACAATACTTTAAAACTGTGGTTTTCAGTGCTAAATTACTTCAGCTTTAAAACGTTATGGTAATAATACAAATAAAAATATATCTAAAGCATTTAAAATCAAAGCTCTCACCAGTATAATAAAGTTACATTTTCTGCACCGTGGGCCCAATCCTTTTTCTTAGAAAAAAAAGATTAGGGATTCCTAGTATTTTTGATATATTCTTTGTGTAAAGTGCAGCGTAATCTAGCTACCATCTGTTGTGACTATAGTAGTGTGCAAAATACCATATAATGATAGCCATGTCTGTCCAAAATCCCCCTTTAGTAAATGCTACTCTTTCCACAATGCAATCTGGCAAGAACCCTATTTCTAATCTAAAAACAGCAATACTTAATGTAGTCCTAGTTTGACTTCAACAGTTTTTTTTTAAACATACATTCAGAACAAAGCATAAAAAAATTAAATATACGTCCAAAAGTGACATCTTTTTTAATTTCTTCCAAAACAGTGAAACCATTAACTTATGGTCTATTTCAATTATGTTCTGTAGATACATTTACATATTATAGTCACTGGGTCAAAACAAAGATTCAGATTGCTAGTTAAATATTTTCTTTCACCTAAAGAAACAGAATAGGGAAATGTCCCTAAATAGTCGCCCTAAACTTGTGAAAATAGGCAGGCATTAAGCCCACATTTATGTATCAAATCTTTTTATTTCTTTAGATCCTAATCTTGAATATCTTATTATCATTATCTCAGAATATCATGTTAAAGAAACACTTGAATATATTAAATGTGACTACATATTGCTTGCTTTCATAAAAACAACAAACAATTTTTTTAATGTATTTTAACTATACATAATACATTACTTACATTTTTAACAAAATTCCACCATTCATGAAGCTGTTTGTTCAACAACGCTTTTCAAGAACATCAACATTCGCACAGCTGCCTTATTAATTAGGAGTATTTCTTAGGGGAACTGGATTATATTGAAGAGTATCTAATTAAAATGGGTTAAAAATCAATGCTTGACATGCTTTGGATATTTCTGTTCTCCAGAAAAAAATAAAAATTTCCACTGGTTCATGTTCACTGTATTATTTATTTTAATTTATTGTATTTATTTTAATTTATTGATTTCAGACATGTAAAAAAAAAATCGAGTTTGTTGTTGACACACCGCATGCCATTCCAATTAAAGACATTGAAGTTTGTGATCATATTGTCACAAAATGTTACTATAAATAGTTGGTTTGTTAGGGACTGTACATAAAAGTAAGAAGATCAGCATGAGATTTCATAGTTTTATGTAATACAAATAAATATAAATGATATTCGTTGCAGTAAAATATCATAATATTGCTAATAGTTTAAATGTTTTCCTAAAGTAATTAGTAAATATGAGATTTTCCAAAGTAAACAATTAATAGAAAATTACAAAAATACAACACACACACATATATATATATATATATATATATATATATATATATATATATATATATATATATATATATATATATATATATATATATATATATATATATATATATATATATATATATAT
>JAVLVB010000318.1:2899405-2940606 GCA_032876305.1 Orestias chungarensis | reverse complement strand
GTGTGTGTGTGTGTGTGTGTGTGTGTGTGTGTGTGTGTGTGTGTGTGTGTGTGTGTGTGTGTGTGTGTGTGTGTGTGTGTGTGTGTGTGTGTGTGTGTCAAGAAAAGTAAGGGGGGCAGGCAACAGAGGTGGGAGTTTAGAAGTGGGACAAGAGTGAGCCAGAGACTGAGAGAGAGAAAAAGCGTTGGGCCACAGAACAACGCTGCTGCGAGCAGCTGTGGCACTCCCAGATTTCCCCCTGATTGCTTTCAGCTGGTACTTGAACCCTGGGCCTTTGGAGGCCAGCCCAGACCCCACAATCCCCCCAGCACCCCATCCAGCTGCCTGACCCCTCCCTGACCCCGAGCTGAGGATAGGAAAATACAAGCCATGCCAAGCCAGAGAGACTCTTTTATTTTGCCTGCTGGCATGCTGCCGGTGACCAGGGCTTACATAATGGGAAACATAGCAGGACCCAGGAGAAACAGCCTCCTGCCCCCTATTTTTTTCATCTTTTTCTTCATTAATCGATCCTCCTCCCTATTCCCCCGATCTCCTTTTTCGTTTTCTTCTTGTCTTTTCCCACTCTGCTCGCCTCCCTCACCCCCATTTGTTCCATCCTCTTCCTTCCCCTGTGCACTCTTCCTCCCCTCCTGTTTGTGATATATCTCTTTGGGCCCACTCGACTGGGCACATTTATTACAAACAGCCTCGACACAATCCTGAATTCGAGCCACGAGAAACACAACATCATCGACACACATAAAATGCACACATATGTGGGTGTATTTACCTTCTGAAGCATTTCACTGCTTTTATTAACATTGTTGATCGAGGACTTGAACAAAAGAGTAAGCTGATGATGAGATCTTTGACTTGTCAGAGCAAGAATCGTGGTTCAGTGACATCTACACAGTTTTGGTAGATTTACAGTTCCACTACGTGACGTTTCATTACATTTTTATTCAAAAACACAAGATGCTCACTCTGAAAGCTAAATCATCCCAGCTGATAGAGGTAACATTTTGCAAATGTTATAGTTAGTTTCATTACATATCTTTCTAATACTTTACTCTTGCAGGAATGGTGGTGCTGGTGGTGCTGCCAGCAAAGTTCAACAGCTGCTGCTAAAAACTTTAATTTTTTTTCAGTTTCTTCTGCATCCATTTGTATCTTCTGTCTCTGCAAACTCCCAGTCACGTCGGACGGTTGCTCATACTGAGACAAGATACTGAGCCTACTGGAGGTTTCTTTCTGTTAAAGGGGAGATTTTTTTTCTCCAGTGTCGCTACAGGCATGCTCAGTAGGAGGACTTGCTGAAAAGTCATCAACACAAGCTATCATTTCAGTGTACCTCAGGCCCACAGTGGCCATAGGGAGAACCGGGAGTATTCCCGAAGCGCCGGCCTAATATTGGCCTGCTGGCCTGTGACTCTCTGAGGAGGGAAAGATGATGGGTTTATTTCGATTAAGGCCCGCCCCCAAATGTCCGTATCAACCGTACAGGTGTGGAGGAAGAAGCGTGGCGTGTGTCTGTTGACGGCAGCTTGCACAATCAGCGAGCGGTGCAAGAAGTAAGGAGAAGCGACTCGGGGCTAAAAGAGAAAGGCGCTGGAGGAACCCGTGGCCAAATGCAGAAAAGTTACAAAATTATTAATTCACTCCGGTGCCATTAAAATAAAGATGCAAGTAAGTTATAAAAATAAAACAAAAACAAAACGCACACACAAAATGTTGGTACAAATATTGTTTTAAGGGTAAATATATTTTTTTAAAGTTTAATGATATATTTGTACCAACGTTTGGTGTTTAAAGTTTAAACAGAGACCCATAAAGGAACTTGAGACTGCACACATTTCAGTCTGTAACAAGTGTTTACATACCCATTGGCATTAGGTTAACGTTGGGCAATAAATCAAAAAGAAAAAAAAGGGGAAAAAAATAAAACTAAAATATGGAGCCTATACAAGTTTAGCTTTGGAATTAAGATAAGGACTTGGATGTTAAAATCACTGATTTACAAGCCATTTTATTATTATTATTATTATTATTTACTTTTTAAATTATCTATTTTCCAGCAAATGGGATATAATCTTACCATTATCATTTATATGAGTACAAGGCCAAATCAGTGAGACACAGGCTAAATTATCGTACTGTATGAAATACAGTTTATGGAAAAACTATGAGCATGTTTTTCTCTTCAGAAGAAGTAGAGCATTTGGTAGAAGTTACAAAACCATTTCTCCCGTAGAGCAACAACACATAAACACTACCAGATGCTAGCATTGACATAAACGGCTCTCGCCTGTAATAATAGTTTTCTTGGCGTTATAGCGTTTTTCTATTAAGTGATTGTGTTGTTAAATATTTCTATCTGCTGCTGAATTGCTGTCCCAGATCAAACATGACCATTTGTGTATTCCAACCTTCGATTTACTTTAGGTTGGGGTTCATTAGTATTAGGAGTTTGGTAATATATAACACTGAGGCAGTTGATTTTTTTACATGATTTGACTATGTAAAGCTCTAACTTAGACACTTATTATTGTGTAAAATCTTTATTATCTTAGTACTATTGCATTAACAGCAGTAAAGTTACTGTATATTACAACCTCAGAAATTACAGTAGGTCTAATAGGTGGCCTTTTATTTGGAATTTGCTATAAGCGTGTGTGCACCAAATGCGTTTTGCTTGTGCCCATGCATTTAGGTGTGAACATGTATGTGTGGGAACATGCATTCAAGGCCAGCACAGGGTGGCCTGTTACATGACTGACTCCTGGCCTGAAAAAATCTCCCAGTCCGGCCCTGGTGTACTGATTCCTGGGGAACGAAGGCTGTAAGTCAATGAGTCGATGCAATATGCTGAGTTTCCTTGGATTGGAAACTTTTTAAACTGAATAGTGTCTGATGTATTTATGATTGAAATTCTGAAGTGCTTTTGGATAACGTGTGATGTGAATTGGCGCTATATAAATAAACTAAATCTTTAATCTTTAATCTTAATGGCCCTATTGACATTAAATTCCTACCAGATTTTGGTCATTAATCCAGGTTATGCATGAAAATATAATGTGAAGTAATGAAAATGTTTTGCTATTTTTAGAACAGCTTTTGCTGAAAATTTCTTTCTTTATGTTTCCAATCCGTACTCATTGCGTCATTCTACTTTAGTACCAAAACGTAGCATGTAGACTTATTTAATTTAACAACTTTGTGTGTGTGGATGGTGTTTTTTGTCATACACTTGCTAAATTATATTTTCAATAGCTGCGACAGAAATAGATTTTCTAGGGAAAAAGTTGGCGTTAAATACTTATGTTCTCTTCTGTCTTGTATGTAATTCCTTCTGAACTATAAATATAAAAGATCAGGGAACCTATTTAACCTTCTTTACTGCCAAGTAAACTTTTTTATTCATTTCTGCCTCTCTCTTGAAACAGATCTACAGGGAGCTAATTTGGATGCGAGCATAAACCAATTAGCTGCACAGTATTTTTATAGGATTTTGTCAGCCAAGCACAGTGCTCCAGTCAAGTGAGTTCTGGGCCAACTTACCACATCTGAAACAGATACCAAAAGGTAGTGTAAGTCTGGCTAAAAAAAAAAAAACAGAGCCCCAAGAATGTTAGTTAAAGATTTGTCTTCAGTACGTTTGATTGAAAACCATTGCAAGACAGTTGTTAAAAACGACTTAATGACAAATAATTGACTGAGACAGCTATTTTTACTGGTGCAAACTTTGCATGGTTGGATTAATTAACAAGAAGGGTTTTCTTTAATAGGAGGCTAAAATAACTTCCTCAACAATGCATTCCATTATTACCTCTTTATCCTAATTACCCTTCTGCCATCCAACAGATGCTAAAGGAGCATCTTCTCTTGCATCATGAGACACTTTTTCTTCTTTACCCTATTTACTGCAGACTCTAATACTTCTGAAGTTTATTTTAATGTACTAAAACTTTACTGCTCCCTTTGCATTGGCCACCGTATCTTGTTAAAACAATAAATGTTTTAAGTGCTTGTGTACATCTTGTTAGTGATGCTGTAGATACTAATGTGGTTTACTTTTGTTAAATGCATAGAAAATATGCAATAGACTACAAGCTTTTCATGTTACAGAATAATGAGTACATGAAAATCGGTTGTGTAAATCAGCATTCAAATAAGGTTTCACAAACAATTAACGACCAGGTTGGTAATATTTGTTGCATTTGTGGATTTGTTAAAAGTTTGTTTTTCTGCCAGGTATTTCATTTAAAAGTAGGTACAGATGCATATGGCTATCTGCATTACCAATAACTCATTATGTCGTTACATATAATAATATATATGTTTTTATTTATAGTTTCTTTTGAAATTGATAAATATAAAATGCTATGTCAGTTAGTCTCAGCTTATTTCCACAGCATACAAATTGTTCTTTAATTAATTTTGGTGCTAAGGCAGTTTCCTAATTAGCAAATACCTTACATATTTTATTTCCTACTTTAGGTGGGGACATAACTAGTATAAATCTGAATCAGCTGCATTTGTTAGGAAGCTTTATGATGACTTTGTTGCAATAATCAATATAACTAAAGATAAACACATATGTTTGGTTTTAGAATCTTGTTGAGACATTATTTCTTTAATCCTGGGAATTTTCTCCAGGTAATTGTCTGAGTCCATCACTACACCCAGATTTCAGATCCCATCATTTTCTAGCTGTAACAGTTTAATCTACATGCTGACTCCTGATCTTTTCTGTTTTGGTCCCATTTGAATTAGGGTTAGTTTTGTTTTTATTTAGCTAAAGAAAAGTCATTCACTCATTGATTTGCTATATTCATCTCCTCAGCCCTTGACTAAATCACCTGGCACTATCATAGGATAGTGTTGTGTATTATTTATCACGTAATAATCTGAGGAGTATGTAGACATTAATTAAGATGGGTACTAATATGAGAACTCAAAACTGCCAACAATGTTGGGCTTTTTGCTGTTCAAACAGTTTTTTATTGGCAAGCACTCAATTAGATTAATGTTTGAATGGAATCAATGGCTATTTAGTTTCTGCATTGGAAAAAGAGACCACATCTTAGGTCTGACCTAGATTGGTTTTGCTGTAGAGAAAAACAGACAATTCTCCACACTATGCACCAAAAACTTACTTCAGATAGAAGAAAAAGAGTTGGTGAGTGTGGAGTGGCCCATGACACTTTTTGTTGCTGGAATTCTTGCCAGAAGGAACATAGTCAGTTCAAGTACCTGATGTGATTTAAAAATGCCCTTCTTGTGACGGCAAAACCGGTTGGGGTTTACCTAGGAACTCAAACTACAATTTTAAATTCCAAACTGATGGAAAAGGACAAGTTAAAAATAAAAAAAGATAAAGATCACACCTACCCCACCTTCCCATACATCTTACTCTAATTACTTCTTCTGCTCATTTTCGTCTTCAACCTTCGTCACCCACTTCACTATATCATCTCCCTTTCACTTTTCATCCTTTTCGCTGCTTGTGTGTCTCAGAGCATAGAACAATCCTCATTCCTCAATTCTGAGGAATAAGATTAAGTCATGGATCGATGATGAGGAAAATGCTGACCTCCTCTACTCCCCGTTTGCTCCGTCTTTCATTTTTTAGTCTCTGTTTCTTGGCTCTTGTTTTCCATCTGAGCAGCACTATTCTCTCCTATGTACATGTACACTCCAGCCTTCCAGATTGTAATAATAGTAATAATGATAATAATGGTGATGGGGCTGGTGATGGTGATGTAAAGAAACATAATATTGGAAAAACAATCACACTTTAACCAGTGGCCATTGTTTGACCTCTGAGTGTGTACCTTCATGTGCACACAGTCTTTCTGGAGCTTCTCAAAGTGTAAGAGTCAGATTTGTGTGTCTCCATGGATGAGAAAAAGCAAGATTGAGAGCTAGGGGAGAAAGAGGAGATACAGAAAGACAGTAAGAGAGAGAGTTTGCTGGCATGCTGTATATACGGTCACTTCCTCTCCAGTTTAAACAGAGCAGGCTGTGCTGGCAACCTCCGCTCCCTTCTCCAAATGGTTTGCATCATGTTTAAACCCCCCTGCCACCACCCCTCCCTTTTTCCTCCTTTTTTCTTCGTCTTCCTTTCTCTATCAATTACCAAAATCACTAAGTTTATGTGTTCGTGAAAAATACCCGTTGCTTTCTTTCTGCAGAGGGGAAATAAAGGCCAATTAAATGTTTGAAGGATTTTGCCTTAAACCTTTCTGTTTGCATGATGACCCATGCTTCCAACCATAAAATGGCCTTTTGTCACCGCTGCGAGTCGTTCATAGGTCTGCCATATCTTCCCCTGAACTGAAAGGGATCCAGAAGATAGACAAAAAAAAAGAAATAAAAAAGCCTTTGCAGGCAGATTTACAAATTTCTAGAGTATAACCTCCCCACAACTGGTCCTGTTTGTTAATCATGTTAGTCCCATGTCACTAAAAGCCTGGAATGAACCCAAATGGACCAATTTTAAAATAAGAAATCACATGCGGGTGAGATCACAGGCCGAGGAGCCGTGCCATTAAAAAAAGAGAGACGGATGGACAGACAGAAATAAAGTAGACAAAACATTGACTTTTTCTAAAGTGTTAAATATTTTAAACTGAACATTCATTTTGCAAACAATTGCAATTAATCTGGAGTTGTGGAACATTTTACGACTACATATTTTTCTGAAGGATATATAAAGAGACTGTTCTCAGGCTTTGCATTAATACCTATTCAGCCACAAATTTTAGTATTTTATAAAAACATTACAGTGCAACAGTGCACTAGCTCTCAGCATGCAAAAGTGCAACAGAATAAATGAAAATGTATCAATTTTATGCTATGCAATGCAGATACTTCTCTCACCTCAGGATGCTGGGCACCAATTTTCTTTGGTTAATAATTGCATGACCTACACCTGGAGGCATTAATTGAACACTGATATTTAATTACCACCCTATCGGCTGATCCTTAAAAAAAGGTAAAATCTGTGATATCAATCTGTTTGTTTGTTTTTTCACAAACCCTACTATCTTCTCCAGTGTGTAAAGGTTGAGGAACACTGGAAATATTTCTCCAATTATAAAAAACTGCTTCAATTACAGTTTCTTTGTATGAACTATAAAAGTGCCCATTGAACATGTCTATCACAGTAACAAAATACAAGCATGACAGACAGTCATGTACCCTTTTAATGAAGTTTAATCTACCGAAAATAACAACTGTTTCTGGAGTGTGACAGGAGACCAGAATATCCAAAAATAAACCCTGCATGCATAGAAAATGTGGATATTTTATCCAAAAGAAAGGCATAGTTGCTATTCAAACATTTGCCATGGGAGGCAACAGTGTATTTCCTCTATTCAGTACAGTATATCCTGATTGAAGGAGATGATTTCATAATGTAAAATTTTTACCCATTACTGAATAATTGCATTCATAGTTTCTATTTTATTATTAATACAATAATATACAAATGGTGGAATAGAGCTGGGCATATCTAGTAAAACCAATCTGAGTAGTTTAATGTTCACAATCATGAGCTTTGCAGCACACTGACTTCCTTTTGATGCATCCAGTTGAAAAAACACTGAAATCTTATCAGTGCAGGAGGAAAAGACAAGACAGCCACTGTTTGATTAATTACACAACCACCCACAACTTCGACCTACATGCCCTGGCAATATGTGTGTTGCATTTTTTTAGACATGTGTCTATGATGGATTGTTTAGAGAGACCAAGCAGCTTGCAAAACAGGTTACTACTCCTCATACAGGCCTCGTGTTGGGATTAAAGCCGAATTCTAATTAAATGTTTCACAGGCTGCCTGTCATGTATTCATTGTTTAGTTTTAAAATGTATTTGTTGCTTTTGTTAATCACTTTTTGAAGTATATGTCAAAATAATAATATGAAGTAATAATAATAATTAAGCAATTTTTAAAACCTTTTAACAGTGCTATTAAATGACGCAAAAATCTCCAACACTAATATAGTAATCTTAATAAAATCATCTACATAACATTTTTTGTGGAAAACAAAATATCCATCTAAAATCTTCCTGTGTGCATCTCACTGGACTTTATTTTGGCTACTGCAATTATCTTGTTTTGTAATATGCAATTGACCAGTCAATTTCAACTGATGGGTCCCCATAGGATTTTGTGTAATCTACAAGAATTGGTGTTGACATTGCATGCAGTGTTGGGTAAAACCTATTGTTTTATACATATGAAGAACTGACAAATGCTTTGCAGACCCTCACTGAGTATGGTGAAATGCAGGTACAATGCAGACTATGGCCGTGTCTCAATAGTTTAGAACAAAAGTACGTTCTTGTGTTGTTGGCTCATGGAACGTACTACGGGAGTATGAGTAAACCAACAGATAAAATCAAAAATACAATAGGAGCTTTCTCTTTAGCCATTTTGGTTTGTGGCACAATGCATTGCTGGATTTTTGCTGGCTCAGAGGATGCAGGAGGATGCATCAATGCATCCTTGAAAAAATGGACGAAGCAAGAACATATCTGCTACAATACTAAGCGTTTTTGCATGAATGCATACTTAGAATTGGAACAGTACTAGACAAGCGTAGACAGGTATGCATAAACTAAATTCTGTTTCCCTGAGCAAAGGGATGACATCCGGATATTTGCCCGCTTCAGAATGAACAGAGAAAATTATCACATTGGCCAGCAACGTAAAGAGGCAAGAAGTGGTGTTAACATGTAAATGCATGTTAAATTTTGCACCTGTAAGCATCTCAGTAGAAAAATGTCCTACCATGTAGCCCTTTCTACCTCTCTTAGTTTGATTTGGTAGCTCTGGTGCAACTGAAACACACTGACCCTGTCTGAAAGATACTTTGTCTACTATAATTTAACACTCTTATCAAATGCAACAAAAATTCCCAGTTATCATATTTACTCCTGCAAATTCAGGTTTATTACGTTATGGTCCATTTTCAGAACAGCAGGGTAATTATTATTGCAGTGAAAAGAAACAAATTAGACAAATATGAGTAGAATTCAACCTCCAAAATGGAGGAGAAATGGGACCTAAACATTCTGTACATTTGGCATTAGGTTTACCATTAAACTTAATGGAGCTTTAGTCAGAGATGTATCTGATGTATGCTATTGTAAATGAATTTGAAAACAAATATCTGCTTATACTCAATCAAAAGAACCCTATTTTAAAAATTACCAATTTTGAGTTCTTGCTAAAGCTGTCTGGTACTTTTGTATGCTCTACAGACTTTTTACATTACTGTCTCATTCCAATTCCACTTTAAACCACATGTATTTTTGCTTCGTCTAAAGCAAGTCAAAATATTTTCTTTAAAGTAATTTTTTCAGCCACTTTCTTTCTTTTTTTTTCAAGCTTACAGCAAAACAAATCACCCGTAACTCAACAGACTACGCAGCCAACTTTCAGCAGCTTCTAACTTTATCTCACAACTTTCGTTCACACAAAACTTTTTTTATTTTTTTTTTCATCTTTTTTTTTCCACCACTGTATTAATAATGGTTATGGTTGCACATCCATGTCAAATATTTCCACGTCAATCATGTAAACCTAACCCATAAAATATTAAAATTCTACTTTGTCTGGTGACAGGCTCTTTCATTTTCCCATTTGGATCTGTAGCTGTGAATTTCAAGTATAATAAAAAGAGAGTTTTTGAGCTTTGATGAAAAAAGGATAACAAAATAACTATTATTTTGTTTTTGCTAAATATTGGAAGAAAAAATGTTAAACTGATTATTTAATACTATGTGGATTATTTTTTCTAATCATTTGTTAGAAGATAATTATCCTATCAAAACACAATTTTATTAACATATAACTATAGCTTTTAATTTGCTAATCACTTAATTACCAACTGTATCCTGTAGTCTTTGAGAGATCTTCAAAAACAGCAGCATAACCACAAATGTTTTAATTAATACTTGGTGTTTGATGCATTTCCTCGGTTAAAAGTAAAATGTTCTCCAGTAAAAAAAAATTAAAATCTGATTTTGATTATTAACATGTATTTTTATTCAACCTTCAGAAGAGACAATGATCTTTGCTTTAATTAATTTTTCATCATGTTTTCTATAATTGCTTAGAATGTGATATCTTACTGTGTGTCTGATTTTCTGAGCTGTTCTTACTTTTTCTGGAGTTGGCACTGTTGCACTCATTAGGCTTGGCTGTCCCTGCAAAGACCCTGCTCTGTCTTTAGTCATAAGGCAGATCTTTCTGAAGCCTGAAGAGACTCTGAATATCAGCCAGGATATTTTGAACATTACTCAAGCCAGCTGGCTGGCACACACTGTCATAAATACACTGCCACAAATGTTCATTTCTAAGGGTTTGTGTATGCATAAGGTGTATTTCATTGTCTTAATTTGAAAGAGTTGTCAACATGGGTGGGCACACTTTACTGCCAGCTGCAGTGGTGGAGCTGATCAAATAGGCCCTTAGTCTTGCAAACGTAGGGAAAGTGAGGCATACATATACACGCACATGCCTTAGGCTTTCTGCTCTGTCTGAGCAGATCAAATTTCAACATTTCACATTTAGATAAGAGTGTTTATCAAAAGCTTTAAAGTTTTCTGCCGAGGCCATTTTCTGCAGATTCACATAACATCTTTAAGGAAACAACTGGCATCAATCCACAAATGAAAAAATGTGCACCTAATTTATTCATTTGGAAGGAGTTAATGCCAATAAATTAGCAGGGGCTTTCCATTGTGACTTTTTGCGGTGGCAGAGGATGAACCAGCACAAATTTGCATTTCAAACAGGTTGCAATCCCCTGCAGTCAGATTCCTGGTTAATTGAACAAGTTCCTCATGCAATATGATGGACAATGTGCAGAACAAGCCTTTTATTATCACAATCCAAGAACTAAGGGCCAAGGAAACCACAGACTAAAGCTTAGGACCAGGTGTGAGCGGGAAAAAGGGTAGTGAGGGAGTTTTTTTTTGTTCTTTAAAGTACAAGTTTTATCTTGAAGCTAGGTGCATCGTTGGAAAGGTAAATCAAGGAAGGATACTACTTTGTGAAGCAAAATACAGATTTTTGTTAGAATCACCTATAACGCTTCTGTTAGTCTGTATATTTATATTAAATTCATAGAATTTGAATGCACTTTGGAAATCAAAAGGTTCAATTTAAATGAAATTATATGTTTCTGTGAAGTTGAAAGTTGTCTCAAAACAACAATTTTTAAATTTAAATATATTTAAATGTAGCTCAGTTCAGTCCTATCATAATGTCATTCTATTAAATTTGGACAGATAAGTACAGTGAATTAAAACCACTTTAAGCTTTTAGTCTTTTAGGCTTTTTCAGTTTTCAGAACACTATGTTTACTTTATACTCTCTATTTCAATATATTACTACAAGATTTGTTATAGTAATGTGGTTACATGCAAAACATTTCCTATAAACTCCACAACTGAAAATGGAGAGCCTATTTCCTCAGTCATACCTTTTTGGAGTAGAGATACTGAAAATGCCTAATTATTATTACCTATTATTCTTGCATAGAAGGAGATTTTTCGTTGCTCCAATTTCGTTGAAATTATTAAAATGGAAAGAGTATAAAAGGTTAACATGACATTACCACACCACATGCAAATGACCTTGAAGACTATACTTTAGAAAATAACAGAATAACCAGAAATGATTTCACTTTAAGCATATGAACATCCTGTAAACAACTTTTTGGTAAGAACAAAGCAGTTTTAGCAGTTTCTGCCTTCTTCAAGTTATCATTTATCCTTTATTCTCAATAATATATCTTTAATCACAGGTTGAAAGTCCGGTCTTTCCCAACACTTTTACTTTTTTTTTTTTCAATATTACAAATGTTTGTTTGAATCTAATTTTGAGTTTATTTTTTTTTGCTTTTAAGTAAAATTTCAAATCCAACAGAAAATGTAATATTCTTCTTTCTAAGTGACTTTTAGAGAGCTTTATAAAACTGTCAATTTCTAGTTAGTGTGCTTTCCAGCATTCTTTATAAGCTCTACTGTGCCTGACATTTTCTTTCCCAAGTTTTAAAGTTCTCAATGACATTTGTGGCTAATATGCGGGTGCTTTCAGATATATTTAACTGTCTGACTTTAACCCACACAGGCAGACTGGTGGAAATTGGCAGCAGTTATTTTTTTTAATAGGAAGTGACTTAAATATGAAAATATAGTGGTGACTGATTCAAAAATGAAACAAAGAGCTTTTAACAAAAGTCATGCATCAGCACTTTACATTCTGCAGTGCAAGAACAGTGCTTGAGTGCCTATTCACTCTATTATTTGTGATGTAAGTGCAGTACGAACATTAGTAAGACAATTATACCCTTGCCAGTTAGGTCAGTGTGAATGTATGCTAATTAGCTAAAGTAAATAAGTTTGTGTCTACTATGTGTCTGACCTCTAACTGATCATTATGGCAATGTGTCAAGGAACCACATGCATGAGCCTATAACATGGCTGGGTAACAATAATTGGAGAATAACCCAGGAAATATTGCAGCAGGGACTGTCAGGGGTTTAGTAAATGAGAAACACAAACATACATTATCTCATCTGAGGTACTTTAGGGGTGAGTCAGATCAACAATTCATCAATAGCATCAGTGTTTATATCCAATCTTATACAGCTAGTCAGGTTACAAAGTCACAGTCTGCAACAAGTCAGCCCAGTATGTAATAGAAAGCAGCTGACCTGAAACATCACAGAACTGCAGGTTGTGGTCCCCCAGTCTGACTAATAAAACCATGTTTTTAGAGCAAGATGAGTGCTACATTGGGCCTCCATAGTCCACAGAGTCAGATGAAAGGAATCTCACCTGCCTTCAACAGCAACTCTTACAAACATACAGAAAGTTAAATGTAACCTCTGTTGTTATTTTGACATGATCCACATACTCATCTCTGCCAGGTTTCAATATCCTGTACTTTGATCAGATATAAGGTTGGTAGGAGATAAAGAGAAAGCCAATGACACACAGGTTTCTTTCGGAGTTTTCTACGTTGCTCAATTTTGCACGACACACATTACAGGACGTTTAAATGTTTCACCAGTTCTTCTTGCCTTTACCCTCTTCAGAAGGTTGTAACAGTCTTACTTAATACATTTTAATGGTTTAGATTGTTATTTATTTCCATAATCAATTACACCAAGTGAACTACATATGACAATGAAGAATACACAAACTGATGTCAGTTAATTGTGAAGATTCCCACTTACAGCTAATGAAAAATGACTAAGATGGAACAATTAGATCAGAAATAAATACAACTGTTTTTAACACAGAAATATGAGCCTGACGTAAATTGTCTAAAAGCTGCTTTAAGGTTGTTATTTTTAAAAGGTACCTTAAATTTGACAAACAAGCCTTATCTGTAATTTAGATCCTTCAATATGACAATAGTTCTACTACAACCATTTTCCATTCCTAAGCACCCCTGGTCTCACATTGCTGTTAATTTCATCACCTGATTCCCCAATTCCACTCATTGTTATTGAGCTTTTTTCAAAGGTTTTTCACCTTGTATTCCTTAGAAAAGTTCTTTCAGTCATACAAAGAGCCAAACCTACAACAATGACAAGCCCTGGTTTAATGCCAAATTGAAACAGCTGCGCCGGTCTAAGGAGGTAGCATATAGAAGTGGGGATCGGGCGCTGTACAACCAGGCAAGGAACACCCTAACAAAAGAGTTTAAAGCTGCAAAGAAGAACTACTCCAACAACCTAAGCAGCATGATGTCCAGTAACGAGCCATCAACTGCCTGGAGGTGTCTCCAGAACATCACCAACTACAAAAGGCCACCTACACAGACAGTGGGAGATCGTCAACTGGCCGACGACCTTAACAGATTCTACTGCAGGTTTGAAAAGACCAGCAACGAGCTCGCATCCAACCCCACTTCACACCCATCTGACTACAGCTGACGACAGCCACCCATCCAGCCTGCCCTGAAGATCTGCGAGGAAGAAGTGCTGAGACTTTTTTTAAAACAGAAAGTCAAGAAGGCCCCAGGTCCTGATGGAATCTCTCCCTCCTGCCTGAGGACCTGTGCAGACCAGCTTGGCTTGCACCTGTCTTTACTAAGATCTTCAACAGATCACTGGAGCTGTGTGTTGTTCCGTCCTGTTTTAAAAGCTCCACAATAATACACATTCCTAAAAAGACAACTACCACAGGACTAAATGACTACAGACCTGTTGCCCTGACCTTTGTGGTCATGAAGTCCTTTGAAAGACTGGTTCTCAACCACATTAAGGAAATCACGGACCCCCCTGCTAGACCCCCTGCAATTTGCCTATCGGGCCAACCATTCGGTGGACGATGCAGTGAACATGGGTCTCCACTTCATCCTCCAAAACCTTGAACACCCAGGAACTTATGCAAAAATTCTGTTCCTGGATTTCAGCTCAGCCTTCAACACAATTATTCCAGGACAATAACACAGCAAACCGACTGAACTTAGTGTACCAGCCTCCACCTGCCAGTGGATAACTGACTTTCTTACTGGCAGAAAACAGCAGGTGAGGCTGGGAAAGTGGACTTCAGTGACCCGAACCATCAGCACGGGTGCTCCACAGGGTTGTGTACTCTACCCACTGCTCTTCTCGCTGTACCTCAATGGACTCCTCTGTTAAAATCCTGAAGTTTGCAGATGACACAACAGTCATTGGTCTCATCAATGACAGTGATGAGTCTGCTTACAGACGGGTTGTTGATCAGGTTGTCCTCTGGAGCAGTCAGAACAATCTGGAGCTGAACACAGCAAAAACAGTAGAGATGACTGTGGACTTCAAGAGGAGCCCCCCAACCCTGCCAGCACTCACAATCCTAGACAGGACTGTGATGGCTGTGGAGTCCTACAAGTTCCTGGGCACAACGATCTCCAAGGACCTGAAGTGGGACAGCAACATCAACTCCATCATCAAGAGGGCTCAACAGAGGATGTACTTTCTGTACCAGCTGAGGAAGTTCAACCTAGCCCAAGAGCTGATGGTGCAGTTCTACACAGTCATCATAGAGTCCATCATCACCACATCCATCACAGTGTGGGGCAGTGGTCTCACAAAACACGACCCCAAGAGACTGCAGCGCATTATCAAGTCTGCAGTGAGTACCATCGGTGTAAAGCTGCCCACACTGCTGGACCTGCATGCCTCCAGAACCAGGAAGTGTGCAGAGAAAATCATCACTGACCCGTTTCACCCTGGCCGTCACCTGTTTCGGTGCCTTCCATCAGGCCAACGCTTCAGCCACATGAAGACCCGTACGACCAGGCTACAGAGAAGCTTTTTTCCAACTTCCATTATTCTCATGAACAATTGAACAATTTATTTATATATTTTTATAACTTCTATAGTTTTTATACTGCACAAAACTGCACTTTTTTTTACAGTATTAATTACACATGGTAAATGTTACAAATGTTTCTTTACTGTATTTTTCGTGCACTGCAAGCATCTGTGTAACTAAAAACAATCCAATTGAAATCAGCACCTCCCCTGGGTTGAGTGTACAGTCACATTTCATCTGCTACTGGTCTTTTGTCTTTTGAGATCTCCTCAGGTTACCAACCACATCTCTTACCATCTGACGAAAAGGTCATTTAGGTCACCTCCGTCCACCATCACATCTACTGCTGTAAACAACACCATCAACACCATCAACATTCGTAGCTTTACCACTGCACGGAATTTAAAAACTCCTGACAGAAGACTCACTCCTGCTCCACAATACACTCCATATTGGACAACCTGGCTACCTTCCGTGACATCCTGATGAAATCCATGTTTAAAACGTTCAGGGCCGCAAGGTGGCATATAACCCCTTTAAGGGGGGAGTATGTCAGGAAATGGGTCTGTGTTGTTGATCAAATCAGTCAAATCAAATCAAAAATACTTTATTTATCCCAAAGGGAAATTAAATTGTTATCTCTTTTGTAGTTGCAAGGATCCACCAGAGGGCATGCTATGGTCGGGAACTCATTATTAACAGGTCCATCACATCAAAAAGCGTAATAGGAGCTGGTTGCCAGTAATTTAGTTCCTGAGTGTTAACCTCCAGTGTGGTTTACCTGTGCTCTCCCAATCCTCAGTCACTACGCCTGTTGAAGACTCTTTGTTTTTCCCTTACATTGCCATAACTACTGGTCCAGATTCCACAACTGCTGGCCCCCTTCCTCATCTCCAGATTCACTATTGTTCCATATGACCATTCGAGCTCAGGAGCACAGCTTTGCCATCCACCATCTACAGATCCCTCCCCCACCAGCAGCTTTTGGTAATGGGGATGCATTTCTTTTGCACGGATGGCGAAGCTGTACAAAGTTCGCTGTACGATTGACTGAGCTAAAAACAGAGCATTCCTGTAATAACCTTTAAAACTTTAGAAAAGCCAAGAGCTGGGGTCTATCTTTGCCTCCCAGCATTACCATGACCAAAAATATAAAACCAGTGCTAAAATGGTTTAGTTATAAATAGCTTCATGTGTTTCAATTGCCCAAGCAGTGAGACATAAATCTAGTTCAGCATCTGGGACATCACTTAGACATTTTTATCCACTGTTGCCCCCTTTTCATCTATTAAAATTCAAGCACGTTTTGCAATTAATAATTCCCCTAATTTACAAAACTGATTGAGACTTGAAGCTGTATCTGCAACAACATTAGTTTTACAGACTAAAGACTTGTGAAAGGAAGTCCATTATTCATTTCCATATTTTCAACCCTATAGGTATTAAATTGACCAAAGAATAACAACATATGTCAACTATATACCAAAGCTTTTTTTTAAACTCTTAAAAAATGTGTTTCTCACACTTGTGTGTCTTGCACCTGCCCCAACATGATCTGGCCCCCCTTATGGCTACAGGTGCTTCACATTATGCATCGTAAAATGCAGTAAGAAGGGAGAAATTACTACCACGGTGGGTGACCTGGAGAATTGCTGTGCAAAGGCACATTACTAGCATCTGTGACTGTGTTGTGTCTACTGAACACTTTAGCATTACTATTCTGTTTCAGAAAGAAACCATATTATTACTGACTAGAACTTAAGTGTCATTTTTTAAAAGAATGATTAAGTAGGTTTTCGTGGTTTTCATGCATCAGATGGCACACTGGTGTGTATGCCATACATACTGGGAGGAAGGCTACTGGGTCATAGAGCCAAGAGGTCATGGTGAGAGCAAGGAGAGGAAACAGGCCTAATCTCAAAAAGCTGGCAGCTTCCTGCTCTTTGCGGACTGTCCACAGAAGACACTGTATTTGGTTTGGTGGCCTAAAAACTGAATATACCTTGTAATTCAATCACAATTAGTACCCTCTCACCACAACCAAAAGCCTTAAACTTTATTTAATATACTTTTTAATGCACTTTTTACTGTCCAAAAGCAATGTTCCGCTACACTACACCAACATTTTCAGCACTAGGACCATGCGTGAAACAAGCACTTGATTGGCTCTCTGTTGTTTGGATCTCTTGCGTGATTGACAGTCACTCATTAGAAGCTAACGTTAGAATCAGTGCCATAGAGAGAGAGTTCGGACACTCCCATTGACTTCCATAAAAAGAAGCATGGAGCTGCTAATAGCTTCAAACACCAGCAGTTCCAGCATCGGCCATACTGCATTCTCTGTGTTTTCTGAAGTGTTTTCTACGGTAAGTTTATAAAAGTAATTTTTTTTTTGCTTTTGTGAAGCATAAGCTGACTGTTCCATATCACAGTAATATTTTATATTGCCAGTTTTCGTTAATGAAGCATTTTAACTTGCTAACTTAACTTGCTAGCTGTGTTTTAGCTGCTGCTAGCTCATTACAAGCTTGGCGCATTTAGATCCATCTGATTCAGTGTTTTTTTCCATCACAACTTTTATTCTGAACTTAAATAATTTTCTAATTTTTTTGGGCCAGTCACCCGTGGACGTGTTCGGCGTGGCAGGCCTTCTGCGCCGCTACCTGTTCTACCTGGCGCTGGAGAACTTGCTGCTCACGGACTACAACACGGAGAAGCTGTGGAACACCGTGCTGGCCGGGGAGTGTGTGTGTGTGTGTGTGTGTGTGTGTGTGTGTGTGTGTGTGTGTGTGTGTGTGTGTGTGTGTGTGTGTGTGTGTGTGTGTGTGCATATATATATATATATATACATATATATATATATATATATATATACATATATATAGATAGATATGTAAATAGTTATAGTATAGAAATAGTATAGTATTTGTAGTAAATACTAAAAGTGGTTCTTTATTTTAAAGTTTGTTTTGCATTTTACTTTCTTTTCTTTGCATTTTACATATTTTACAAAAAATTGATTTGTCATTTATTTTTCCACAATTGAGTTATTAAGACATGAAATCTGATTTCAACGAAAAACGGTTTCAATTAAATAAATATACAAGCACAATCAACTAAGTTTACATGAAAGCAAAAATTGTAATAGTTATGTCTTCGACAAAAGTTAAGCATTCATCCCAGGTCTTCAATCAAAGCACATACAGCAACATTATTTCCTTTTTGTAATAGCTATTTTTACTGGCTGTTAAGGTTTTTGTATATTATGAAACACTGTGGCCATACTCTCATGTTAGGTAAGTAAACTTGTAGGGGAAAGTGAAAAAAGTCGTTTTCGCACTAGTAGCCGTTCAAAATTACTTAATGGGCTGAGATGTTTGGACCTATGCGGAGCTACATGAACCACGTGACCACCTATAGGGACAAGGGTGTACAGAAAATGGATGGATCATCTAACTGATTTACTTTTTAAACAGAAAAACCACATCTATTCCTAAACCTCCCAAACCAATCTTAAGAAATACAGCAAATTGGAACGGCTATTGACAAATTCCTTATGTGAGAAAAAATAACTTTCAGTTTTAAAATTATGATAAAAGGTACACGAAAAAGATTCACAGTAGGTTGTGAAACATTAATAGGAAAGAAATACATAGAATACCACAATGACATTGCTTGTATAGTGGACAGAACTGGAAACTACAAGGTGGGAGTTACCTTTTAAGGTGATGGAGAATCAAACTGTGGGACCTCCACGTTTTAACAGAGGGAATCGAAATGGCCAAAAAAATTGACATTTTATCATTCATTTGCAGGTGAGTACAGCCTTTGTGATGTGGCCATTCCAAAAAAAACACGAGACACTAAAATATCAAGGGCTCAGCGAAGAGGTAAAAAGAGCAAGGCAGGTGACTGTGGTGCCTATTGTTACAGGAACACTCGGGCGAGTGACTCCCCACACTGGAGGAACGGCTCCAACACGGACCTGGAGGACATCAGTAAACTCAGTCAACAAAAGTGCTGTCCTAGGAAAAGTGAAGATACAGCGACAATGACCAGAACTTGAGACACCCATGCACACACACACACACACACACACACACACACACACACACACACACACACACACACACACACACACACACACACACACACACACACACACACACACACACACACTTTCGGTTTCATCATCAATGATGTTTACAAAACTAACACAAGACTAGACTATTAAGGCACATTTTACAATGTGCCTTAAAGAAACCTTCCTTCATAATTTTAATAAAAGCTTTACTCCCTCTGACAGATGCAGAAGCTATTGGTAAAGACAAATTTCTTTTGATCTCATGGTTTACCATATCTCCTAAGATCACCCAGCCTACTGATTAATCTGACATTTGGGCATGCTTGGTATCATTTTTTTCTGAAGCGGAAGGATGAGAAGTGCGGATCTTCTATATCAGCATGGCCATGTCATGCGATGAATGGTATTTTATCTGGCTAACCGTAAGAACGGTCTATCAGATCATAACATCTACATCAAAATGAAGATTATTGCTAATACATTAGGTTTAGCTTTTTATGGTGATTTGTTTTTAACGCAAAATGGTACATTAAGGGTTTTACCTGTATAGAGTTTCTGTAAAAAAACAAAATTTACCAGTGAGAAATCGTCTCACTCTGCATTTACTTTGAACTTCAAACACACACACACACACACACACACACACACACACACACACACACACACACACACACACACACACACACACACACACACACACACTCAAATCAAGTGTGGACTAAAGTGGACCAGCAGCTTTATTTTGTATAAATGTGTTTGTGTTAAGGCAGCTCATCCATTGCAGAGAGGTTTTAATCTTCTAAGAACACATCCTTGCTTTTTATTTTGTTTATACAACTGTTTTTGAGTTTTAGACACCCTGTGTGAGTTTGGGTTCTACGCAGATGTTTATGAGTCTACCCAAAAGCTTGCTGAGTCGGCAGATGGGTACCAAATTACCATAATACAATCCGGATGGATTACTGTTGTTCTCAAAACAGAACTCATCTAAACTCTTCAAGTGCCTTGTATTCTATGTTTGGGCACATGTTTAATGTCTGACTCTGCAGCAACAGAACAAAATCGTCATAAAGAAAGAAAGATAACAAACTTCAGTGTAAAAAAAACAAAAACACAACAATCTAGAAGTAAACAAATGGGAACAAAAATGTACCTATTTAACAAGATCAGTTACTGGTCAGAGGGTGAGTGCAGTCAGTTATAGAGGTTGCACTAAAATAAAGCACATAATCTTTTTATCTCTTGTAATTACAATATTACAACATTAGAGAGTTTCGTGAATTATTCATAGCAGTTGTAATTGGCTTGATGAAGCATTTCAATAAATGCAGGAAGTCCCTCAGGGAGTGCTAACAGAGAAGTGTAGGTGTCCCTTTAAAGATGAATACGAAATGTGTACTCCACCAACCATACTACATATACTGTACCTATACATTTCAATTATACTGAGAGTGTGAAAACTTGCAGCTATTCATGAAGTAACATATTCATTAATTGAAATTTTAAAAGAAAGTTTGTATGCAGTGGATTTAAAAATGTCCTAATCTATTGAAATACCTTATGAATGAATTCTAGTCTTCAATCTGTAAGCATCACATATTGTTGCCTCAGTATTTTGTCTTTTTGTTTTTCAAAAGTTCTCTAATTAAAGGTTTTGTGGACATCTTTAGTGCCCTGCTTTCTTTTGACTAGGCCTTTTTACTGAGATTTCAGCCAGGGTAAATCTGACAAAATCTCTGAATATCTGAAATCTCTGAATGTTTTCTATTCCTACTACCTAGACTATTCATTTAGAAAACCCAGGAGATTATCTTTACATGTAGAATTATTTTGAATTCTATTTTTTTTTTCAAATGTTAATTATTGTCTTGATTTTATGGTTTTCTGATCAATTCATTTGAAGTGTGAAGTTCACATACACTAAATAAAAAAAATTAAAAATATAAAAAAATTCTCTATGTTCTAAAACAAAGCATACCTGCCTTCTCGTGTATTAAGTCAGTTATAATTACCAAAAATATTTATGTATGCTAACAAAGGTGTGTAAGCATCATTCTGTGGGGCAGAAACAACGTATAAAGTGTTATATGTGTCTTCTTATTCAATATATGTAAATTTTGATTTCAACTTTAATTCTGACATCAAAATTATTTTATTATTATTTTTTATACATTTTTTCCCGACTGATAACTTTTTAAATTTCAGATTTGTTTGTAAACCGTCCCAACCATATTTACAGACTTAGTATCAACCTCAAAACAATGAGGTTCAAAAGGCAGCACAGCAACTAGATAGCATTTAACAAGGCAGACAGAAAGCACCAAAATTACTGATATGGTTCCACTTGATAACTAGATAGCTTATCCATTTTTCTTATTCAAGCTGAAGGTGTAGGAGCCTTTTAATTAGATCAAACCGCAGTGAACTGAGGTACTTCCTGCAGGGCCAGTGGACAGAAGGAACCACTGGTCCTCGGCATTCAGTGGTGGAAAGTATGTGTTGTACCCTGTTCTCCCACCTCACACCCTAAGAACGGAAGCTGGGAGCCGCCAGGGAAAACAAGCAGACAATCAGGTAGGGCTGAAGCTAGAAGAGAGAAAGAGAGGATAGGGTGAGAGGCGGAGCAGCTCGATGCGTCAGGTCGCTGAAGACAAAAACGAAGCTCTTGGAAAAACATGCACATGTTGTTGGGTTTGGGATGGAGGTTCTGTTTATTTGTTAGTATGAGCATTTCCTCATCCATCAAAGAAAGTGAAAGGATGTGAGTGTTTTTAGAATTACCAGTGCACAAAGCATGTGTATTCAGTTCCATGTCACACCCACACAAATGCATCACTGAAACTGTATCCCATATTAAAGTTGAGCCAGTGTTTTTGCAGTGTGTGCTTGAGTTGGTGTGTTTGTGTGATAACTCAAGTAAAGGCTATATGTTGTGTATTTGTATAGGGACAGTGGCCAGCAGGGGACAGGGTGGGTTAAGAACAGGACAGAGGAAGATTGTGGTTTTCAGTTTCTGCAGAGGGGGGTCCTGTGTCCGCCTGCACGTAATACAGTGCATATGTGTTTGTGTGTTTGTGTGTTCATGTGTGGGTGGGGATCATGCACTATCTCCCTCTGCCCCTCAAAAGCACAAAAACACATGCATGCACACAAAGAAAATATGTTTTTCTGTCTTCGCAAGGACGCTACACTGACTTCCATTTCTTTTTTATTTATAGCTTAATCCTGACCATAAATTTAACCATTAACAGAACGTGCCAAAGACTGGCATAAACTAAATTCATGGTTTTGTCCTTAAAAATAACCCCTTACTGACAAGCAGCACTTTCCTATTTTCCTGTGGGGCCCCAGCTTTGGGCCCTGTTGGGTGCAGTGAGTCCTCAAAGTCTAAAATATGTTAGAAAAACCAGCCTTAAGATGTAAGAAATGCCAAAGAACAGATACACGCAAGCACTCAGTCATATCATAATTTTTGACCACAAAAATATAACCACTAGTTCCTGGAGTCCAATCATAAGATCACGTAAATGAGCCAAAAAACAATTTAGCTCTAACTTTCATCTAGAAAAAAAATCATAAATGAGGAGTTATGTGTTGTCCTCAAACAGACGACTCACCAATTTGATTTATGTGCCCGCAGTATTATTTAATTATACCCACACATCCAGTAAGTGAATAAAAGTTCAAATTAATAAGTGAGGCAAGTAAGAAAACATCTCAATACTAATGAATTCTCAATTAAACACAGATTTTTGCTTTACTGGATCTTAAAGCTATGGATTTTTTCAAGTTTCCACATGGAATCAGACTAGACTTAAAATTTGTTATATCTCGTTAGGGAACCCCTGAAGTCACCCAGGGCATTGCTTTAACCTCAGGAATTCTTATGAAAATGTCCCCTTGTCATCACAGAACTACATGATATAGGTAAGATGAAGTACTGTTTGCAATCACTTGTTAGATTTAAAATCATCAATTGATTGAACATGTATGTTTATGTGATGTATGAAGAAGTAATCTGGAGAAGGCCACAGTGCAAGGAAACATGTAAATTCCATACAGAAATAAAGTTCTTAAGGAGCTGAGTATTTAGAACAAAGTCTCTGTTTGACAAACAATTTTTTTCTAATTCTTGGGAAAGAAATGTATAATAACATCTTTTTTTTCTGCAGTTACTGAAATCAAACAAATTTTCTTTTGGTTTTCAAATCCAGTCATTGAACGTCACCTTAATAATACATTCACAAAAACTGAGACTTCTGATTGTAAAAAGAGCCATTTTTATCCACTGAGGATTGCACTGGTGGCACCAAAGTTGGGAGGAAAATTAAAACTGACGTGTAATTGAAATTTTAAAAAAGATAACGAAACAGAAGATGCAGTTTGCCAAATTTCAGTGGAAATGGTCAAAATTTTCATGCAATGTTTTACTGACTGGTAAAGAGCTAAAATCAGTGGTAAAACTTTCATGTCACAGTTATAATGGAGGAAAATTTGGTCATTAGGTTGAGTTTATATTTGAAACCGCCCCTGCTACTTTTAGTTTCTGTCATTCTGGCATTTTGTTTTTGTTCTTCAAAATTACAAACATTTTGTGCACCTTGATGTCGTTGGTAACAGCGTAAAACTGAAAATACAATAAATCCTTATCTTCCCCTGTTTACAAGAAGAGTCAAAGGGAAAAAGAAATTCTATTGGCAGCTGCTGCTCCTTTTGTCTCAGTAATTTCACCTACTTTTCACTGTAACTGCATAATTGTCAGTAGATAGGAAAGAGAAGCTAAAACACTCCTTTTGGTTGCGTGTAAGGTTCTATGACAGGTATATCAAAGTGCTGAACAGCTTTGGTACAAAACAATTAGGATGACAATAGAATTTCTGAAAGTGTTAAAGGCACAGATTTCAAAATAATTCAAAAATAAATAATCATGAACAGCTATATAAAAACCCAATAAACACAGTGGGTACATTGTTGTTTATGATTTAGAAAAGCTTTAATTCAGCTTCCTTTAAAGATTTGCTTCCATAAATGCTGTTCTTTGTGTGTCACCTATACCAGCTCAAGTTTAACAATCACTGGTCTAGTAGACACATTTGAATAAACATTTATCTATGGCTTCTCTGTTAGTATTGGCCAAGATTGTGTGCACAAACACTATACTTGACTTTTGTTTTCAAGCCCTACCAGCATACAGATTGAAAGAATGCATTTCTAGATTTCAACAAAAATGCATTAGTTATAAAAGGAACAATATATACCTAGTTTTGCACCATATTTTATCATAAGAATGAAAATGGGAGAAGAGTATATTTATGTAACAGAATTAGCAAGACTCAAAGCTCAATCTTTTTACATATTCAAACAATGTAAAATCAAATTGTATATATTTCCTCACTCTTCAGGAATGCACAAGACCCCTCACATGATTGCATTTGTTTGTACGTGCTTCGTAGACTGTACGATCCTCAACGTGCTGCCAGCAGCTGAACAAGGGGGACAGATGGAGGGGTAAAGGGGGGTGCAGACGTGACTTCCTCAGCTGGTTTATGACATCATTCTTACGAAGACAGGAAATTTGGAAACTTAGGGTACAGTGGGTTACTTCGGGGGCTTGTCTGGGTCTTATGGTTTTCCAGCTGGGTAAACTAGACAGGGAGGGAAAATGAGACCCCCACCGTCATTCCCACCCACTTATCTGCCGACCACCTCCTCTCTGAATTTGTCTCCTTCCCCATCCTTTTCTTCGATCTCCGTTGCTTGGAGTACATTTATTTATTCAAACACTTCTTTCCCTGCATGAGTTGATGACTTTAATTCCATGTGTTTCCCCATGCTGGCTCACCTGTATGTCACTCTCCTTTTTAAGTGTCTGTGTGTATGTTTGCGTGTGAGTCTGCTTCTCATCCGTTCACTTTGACCCTGAATCTCCATTGAATAGGTTCAAAAAGCAGACGCCCCCCTGCTGACTTGTATACACACGTGCAAGACAAAAGAGACTGCTGTTTTTAAGCTGACTTTTTAATGATAATAATAACTGACACTCTAAATATGATACACAGAAAGTATCTTTTAACCTGTAAAGATCAATTGTAGAAACTACGTAAAAAGGCTTTGATTTTTGGAATGCCAGCACTGACTGAGAATCTTATTAATAACACTTTGTGAATAAACACTTTAAAACGCATGAATTTGTAATACTTTTGAATTGTTTTGTCATCTTGTGACAAATCGGGAGCAAATGAAAAGAATTATAAATCTAATTCTGTGAGAATTAGATTTATAATTCTTGTTTCCATTAACCAAGTATTTATGTTTTTCAATGGTTTAATCCACAGGTAAATACCCTGCTCCAGTTTTCACAAATGTCTTGATAATTAATGATAGTAATTTTCTTTTCAACTGATCAACTGTAAACATTCAGAATATGAGCAAAAGGTCATACTAGCCAGAATTTACACCACTGAGGCAGCCAATCCAAACTAAGTAGTCTCATGTGACTGTGGAGACGTATTGCCTGATTGTACTTTTAGTTTAAACTACCAAGCAAACAAGCAATTGCCTAAATATAGGCAATAAAATTTCTACACATAAACAAATGTTTTATATGTAGATATATGTATGTACAGTATGTATCAATGGTTTGTTGTGTAATATGCTTCCATCATGGCCCTGCTTGAGAATTATTTTAGTGTTGAGTGGAAACAATGAGGAAGTGTTTGGTATGCATTTTTCGTAGTCTTTCTTTATTGCCAAATTTGAAGAGAAATTTTGGATTCACTTGGTTAAACAATGTTTCAGCTAACACCAAGCACAGCAACTAGATTACAGAAAGTTGCTTTATCTGATCATTCTGAGCTTTTAGATTCTATATGCCATGAAATGTGTTGGATTTGGACATTCTGGCAACCTGCAGGACAGATTACACTTAAGGTAATAATATTTGCTTACATGTTACTATCATAGTTTTTGATTTAACTTCTCCAAATTACTAAACTTCTAATTCACTAACTCATATATAGTTTTTTTTTCTCAATCTCTCAGGGTGCAAGGTCACCCTCCCTTCATGACTTGATAACTTTCAGAAAGACTTAAGTTACACTGTAATCAAGAAACTTTGCTGTTGAACATATATCACTTTACGAATATGCTACACCTGCTAACAGTCACATATTTGAAAACAGTAGGTTTTAAAGTTCTTAAGTCCACCTCCGCCCTCAGCTTTTATTAGTGTCTTGTTCAGTCTTGTAGCAGCTCAGACGTGAATTTGAAAATAGGCATGCAAACATGATACTTGCCAAGAATGTTTCTGTGTAGCTAACGTTGGTAATGTCTTTTATTCATATTGTTATGTACTGTGTTGTTAGGACCTAAAACAAGACAGCAGATGAGGTGAGTCAATGATGAGTGATTTAATAAATAATGAATTAGGTTTACAGAAAAATCTAAGAGAACATGGGGGGCCAGAGCCCTAATGGCCAGGAACCAGGTGACATGAGGCAACAGGGAAGAAGAGGCATACTGATGATGAGCTTAAACAAACTGATGTGATTTCTGAACAACAAAGAGGTACTAATTGTACCAAGAGCTGACAGGAGGCTAAAGGACAGGGAGAAATGACAAGAAGCAGAGGAGTAAATACATCAGGAATGACAAAACATAAATCTTATTAAATAGCAACTAAAATCAGGGAATACATAATATAAAATAAAATATATTTGACTAGAAATAACCAGGTGTAGGCTGAGCCAAGGTAAACACAGAAACAAATCTTAATCAAAAAAGTTTAAAATAATGTTAAAACTGATTACTTGAAAATGTAAACAAGAAAGAAAGCCTAAAACACACAACCCAGGAAGCTGAGCCATATAAGTTTAAGCAACATTATTAGGCCCAAACTAGATTGGTAGAATACATAAAAACCTAATGATCTACATTTAATTGTTTAGGTTATAGCATCCTAGATTTTAAATAATGGCAACAAACAATTACAAATGTTGAAATTAAAAAAATAGATTGTGGCCTCTGTGGAAAACAGTTTGATGCCTCTGACAGGTGAGTTGACAGATGGCAGAGTCTGAGTTGTTTATGAAATGACTGAAACAGAAAAATCCACTCACCTGCTTCTCACATTGAAATAATCTTGTACGTTTCTTTGTTTTAAATGCTCAGTGGTTCCTCTGAAATTTAATTTCAGAAACGTATTTCTCTCCCCAGTATTCAAAGTAAAGTACTGGGTGAGCATTTCTGTTTGTTTTCCAAATTTTACTATTAGTGACCCTATTTTCACCTGGAACTTGAAAGTATATTAAATATGCAACATCTTATTGAAACAAAGTAGAAGAAAGGAAATAGTTTCAGGTCCACAACAGAGTGATGTTGTTTTAAAGACAACAAGGAAAAATCTATTTACAGCACCAGAAACAGGAACCCTTACTGTATTTAGCCAGGTTCAATGAATGAGCATTTGAATTTTTTTGTTGTTGTTTTTCTTAGTAAAGAATGGCTTGATGTCTTTGGCTGTACTTAGAAATTCAAACAAAAGCAACAAAAGAAAAAACACACCAAATAAGAGAAAGTCTTTATGTTTATGTTCTTCCGTAAAAAACTTTACCTTTAGGTTGAATAAAAGAATTGGGATAGCTAAACACTTATTAAAATGTCCACTTGTATAATTTTTCATTGAAATACATAGATGTTTTTTTAAAATGTGGTCGTTTTTAGGATTTTGAGTGATGACATTTCATAGGTTTCAATATAACTTAGAGATCATAACTTAGAATTATTTAAAATGCTGTTTTTATTTTTAACCTTACAAAAATCATCTTGGTCTCACCAAACAAAAAAAATTTATTCATGCTTTTTCATATGAAGTAATTTTTTTGTTGCCACAAGTGTTACAAAAATCATACCTGCAATAAAATGTGTTTATTAAAAAGACAAGTCAAGCAATCCAGTGCAAATACAGTTTAAACTGAAGAAGGTGTATAAGGGTTATTCTTTCATCTATAGCTTTCATGTTCTTCCTGTGAAATGAGAGCTCAGAACTATACTTCTAAGAAGCAATAAGAGAGTAAGTCTGGTTTGGATCACAATCTTGTATTCAGATAATCGATATGCTGAAAAAACTAAACTCAAATGCTGAAGTGGTCATTGTAAAGTGTAAATAACCTTTTTTCACACTGTGAACAAACCGTCCGGGTTTCATACGACTAATTTGTCTGCAAGACATGTGCAACATGTAAACTTTATAGTAATCATAACACAAGTTAAAACACTTTGGATCATTTGTTTTTAGTTCTTTAGATGTCTTAAAAAGTGTCATACAAGCAAAGACAAAATTCTGTTTTCTATGTTCATCGCTGTAAACGGAGAGCACAACCTGCCAGTCAAAACGAGAGGCTAGCCATTGGTTTGCACATCTCCGCTATGAATGTTAAACACATGTTAGTGTGTGGGTGGGAGTCAGGAGAATTGAGCAGAGGTGGGTATCCATGTCTCAATATGAAAACGCCCTGTCTGTCCATCTGGAGGATCATTTAATAAGACCTGCACACTAGCAGACCTTTTCTTCCTCTTGTGCTCATGTTATCTGTAATCTTTTAGCTGAAATTATTTCGATGTTAATGAGCTTTTGATGGAAAATAGACAAAAAAAAGCAATTTTTAGATGTAGATATTCACACCTGTGTAATGCCTTTTTTTTCAGAATACTATTTGTGTACTTTGTTTGTTTAGGTTTGTGCTGAGAAACTTTCTTTCATATGGATTAGGATCCCTCCAATGTGTGTACTTGTCTATACTCCGCCACATGTGTTTGCTTCGGAAATGAAATTGTAGAGTTGAGTGTGCAAGAGGGGACTGAGTGCATGGCAGCCCCCTGCCTGCCCCCCTTGGAGCTCTGGTGTGTCTCAGGGCTCTCCAGTGGGTTTATGATGTCTGGCAGGGGATGTAGAAAGTGCAGATGGCAAGAGCAGCAGAGTAAGGGGGGGCATACAGGCAGGGGTGTGTGGTTGCATTAATATGGTCTGCAGTTCTCGTTACTGCTAATCAGGGGCTTCCTGTACAGAGAGGAGCCGGAGTTCACCTAAGCCATACTGTAACCTCGCACACGTATGTACTGAGCGACACCCTCTGAAATTTTGTAAGACACAGGGTAAAATATCTGTTACACTTCCTTTTTTATATATATATAACTTACCTACCTACTCTTAACGATAAGTACTTTAGGTCCGTATCTTAGTTGCTAATTGTGGTCGCTTTCTTTTACCATGTGAAATACCTTTTAAAAGTATTCATGGGCCATGAACTTTTTCTTTTTTAAAGTTTTTTCAACTCACATCTACAAGCTTTGTTGTTTTTTCATTGCGATATTTAACATGATAGACCAATGCAGAATGCTTTAAATCAAATGTCTGAAAACTGTGGTGGGTATGTGTATTCGGTCCCCCTTGAATCAATGATTTGCAAACTCATCAACAGCTGCAAGTCTTTTGGGTCACGTCTCCAACACCTGTACACATTTCACAGTGAAGGTTTTCTCATTCTTCTTGGGCATCAAAGTCAAACGCTGTCAGATCAAATTTGAATCCTCTGTTAAGTCTTCATGATTCTCAATCGGATTTGGGTCTGGACTTTGATTGGGACATTTAAGTAGATTGATATACTTTAATCTATACCACTCTATGGTAGCTTCTATGGAAGCTTTTGATTTAAGTCAAGAATTGTTGTCCCTCTGAAAGAGCCTTAAGTTTTTTTGCTTCATCTAAGACAGCTTTTTCTGGGATAACCCAGTTTTTACCACCAATTCACTCTCCCGCCAGTCTGATCAGAACCATAGTCCTTGCAAAAGAAATGGGTAACTAGTTACTACTACCCAACTCTGGATCCTACAAAAAGGTCTTACAGTTTTTCATCAGTCGTTGTCTCCTGTTAGCCTTACATTAAGGGGGGATTGATTAATGTTCTCCTTGCCCAGCCTTCCAATCAAGGTTGTCAGATTTATTTAATTAAAGATTTGCAGGTATTTCATACAGTTTTGATTTATGGAAGACAGATCAAATAGTGTTCTGTGAATGATCAAAGCTTGAAATAGTCTTTAAAAAATCTGATACTACAGTACATTAAACTTCACTAGAATGTTATCCCTCACTGCTCCTCCATGTTCACTGTTTTTTAATGATAAGGCCTGATACCTGGGAAGATTATATGTTGGGGTTTTTCATAATACGTCTAATAATGGTCTATGACAAACCTATGAGGCGTTCACAAAACAGCTAAATATTAAGGTGATATTACCTTTAAGACGTTTATTACAATATAAACTTTTCTCATATAAACCAAATTTGCACACCTTTGAATACATCAAATACATTAATTTTGGCATTTCAACAGGACAACATGTGTAAAGTTCAAAGAAGATGTATGTATATTTACAAGGTACTGTACCTGCAGACGTATGTGATACTTTCTCCTTTCTGTCATTTTGTATTTACTCTGAAAAAAAAAATTCAAAGAAGTCTATATATTTCTACTTCAGGCCCCAAACTTTGTCCATTTAATCTTCTATGTTTGTTTGGCTCTTTATGATCTGTAGCTGGCTATAAAATTAGTTGGAAAGCATTGTAAGTGGCTGAAAGCCGAGGTTTTTCCATTCTTGGGGTGACTTACCATATGCTGGAGTCAAGTGAGACTACGGCAAATAGTTCACTCTTCCTCAGAAAGACCCTCGTCCCGAAGTGAACTTTTGTGGGTTATGAACTTTTACTTGAAGTGCAGAGGAACTGGCACCTAGGCTGGACAATAGCATACGATTGATGGCATAAAGGTAGCTTAAACAACATCCTGGAATGTTGAAAAACAATGACGCACTCGTACTCGATAAATCACTTGCGAACACTGGCAAATTGCAGACCAAAAAAAAAAAGTATCTCATACATGAATAAAATCGTCTCCATGTGCACACGGTGTGTAATGCCATCTGTGAGCATTTAGCAGCTCCGAGCTTGTGTGGCCATAATGGCATTTGGACTCTTTGGGCAATGTTTTGACCACAGAAACAATAGAAACAGGATTCCACAATGGAAATCTCATAAGTACCCTTACTTTTTCTTTCCCTCCTTCCTCTTATCTCATCCACTTTTTTCCCTTAAACTTTTAAAGAGCCCTGGGGGGAAATAAATTAATGTATTTGAGATGTGGAAATCTAAAATTGAAATCTTTGCCCTTACTTTCCTCCCTTGCACCCCCAAAAAAACAGGCCTCCCTTATCCCTTTTCCTTGCACTGCTGTTCTCTTTAATAAAGTTTAATGGCACAGAGGGAGACAGTGTGATAGATCGAGTGAGAGAAACCCGAGAGATTTGGTTCAATCTTTTTTCTTTCACTGTGCAGATTTTGTGTCAAATCATTTTTTTTCTTTTACTGTGCCCTGGGCTTTGCAATTGATAGCCCCCTCAAAACTCCCAGCTCTCCTCCTCCTCTTTCCTCTACACCTTCCCACCCAAATGAACCTTAGCCAACCACAGCTGCCTGACCAGATGTGGGAGAGAAAGAAATGGGAGCAAAAAGAGAGATGGAAGACAGGGAGAGGCTACCTCTTGCAGGGAATACGGACTGCAGGAAAGGAAAGATGGGAGAGGTTGTGTATGTGTATGTGTATGTCTTTTAGCAGTTTTCACCTCATAAGGCCCATTTGTCCAACAAATACTACATTGTGAGGACCCAGTGTTTCTTTATGGGCCAAAAGCCAAAGCTGTATAAAAATAAGTGCTTTATTTGGGCAAGAGATTAAGTTTAGTACTAAAGTGTGTTTAGGTTTATTTAAGTTTAAGAATTAGGGACATATTAGCATGGTCAGGTTTACTGCAAGCGTTGGGGTTAGGCTATGGAAATGAATAAAAATGAATGGAAGTCATTGCAAAGTCCTTGAGAACAGGAAAGAAAGAACAGGCATAAATTCTCGCTTATTACTCTGCACCTGACCATGTCATCAGAGACCACCTACCCAGGCAGAGCTGTGTGTCTGTGTGGTCAGTTGTCAAGCACAGGCAAATTCATTGTTTATGCTACTTCTCACCTCTTGCCACGGCTTTAATCGAAAACTAAAACCAAATCTTTAATTACACTCTTCTGTAAGCGTTAAAAGCAAGTAAAGATTGAAAACAAATTATCAATGCAATTATTAAAGTAACCACAACGGAGGGATTTGTAGCTCGATCAGTAGGTCATAGGAGCTCTTGTGTATCCAGGTTTCCTCGGGGCAAAGCTGATTTATGGAGCAGCTCAGGGCTCTTAGACCCAAGTCCATTCTCACAGAGTTCTCCTGGGGGCTGTCTGATTAGAGATGGGGGAGAAAAGCCACGCACTCACACACCCCACCATTTGGTTCTTATTACACACATGTATTGTACAAGCACTTGTAGGACACACTCACATCCCTAATGTACATGCACACACCTAAAGACGCAGATGGCAGCTTGCGCAATAACCTGAAGTGCCATTTTCAATTTACCTGTGTATCCTGAAATTAGGAATTGGCGGGTGTAGAACAAAATAAATGGTGCAAGAATATCATATAGAAGTGGAAAGGACAAGCAGAAGAAAGAGGGAGGATCTCTTTTACATGTTAGCCAAGACGCTAATTTGATCATATCTTTAAAGTTGAGCAATGAACCCAGCTGTTCAGCTGGACTGCAGTTAACTTTGTCTTAAAGTTAGTTTTTGGTTCAGCTATCATCCGGGGATTCTGTGTGTGAAGTTGGCTTGTTTTATTTATTTATGTACCTTTTTGTTTATGAACAGGTTAACTCTTGTTTGGGTACTCCATTTTTTTTATGAAGGTGTAAGTGTGAATGCATTATTTTATGACCTATAGTCTTTGGTCTTGCAATGGACTGCTGAACCAGAGTGGAGAATTAGAATGGCTGTTGCTGGAATGTTCAATGTTTAGGATTAGCAGGTGCTTGTAGGCTGAGGTAGAGGACGATTATATACTTCAACTGCTGTTTTATGCCTTTTCAAATGAATTTCAAAATGGTACCCCATGCTGTTTAACACACGCGTTAATGTAAGCAGATTGTAAACACTGGGCTGTAATCACAGACCGCAACATGTGGTTACTTTGACTGCAACAAGATGAGGAGACGCATGTGCTGGAGCTAAAACCAAGAGATGCTGGAGGAAGCAAGGCTAACCAAACACAAACTAATATGTAACCAACCATGACCATTAAGTTAGATTTTTTATGTAGTCGCTTAAGGGTTCAAGGTTGTTCATTTCCACTGTCATTAAAAACCTAAAATATGCTAAAATATGCTTTGTTTACATATAGGACCATGTAAAAACCTTAGCACCCAAAGTGCTATATGATAACACATGTAAAACAACACAAAATAGCCAAAACTTTAAAGAAAAACATCTTAGTTAAGTGTAATTGAAGTTGGGTAGCTGATATAAAATCACAAAGTATTTCACAGTTCTGGAAGAGCAAGGGCTTTAACACCTATCAGTTTACATTGTTTCCTAGGACCTGGAATGGGCATCTGGTCTTCTGGCAAAAAGAAATAAGACCAGGATTGATGTAATTTAAACAGGTTAAATGAGGCAAGACTACTAAGAGACTTTGCAAAAACATAAAAAAACAGCAGAAAAGTGTTCTGGAAATTAGCTTTCACCAGTTAAAGGGATGTGGACATTCCTAAATTGTGGAACAATTTATTTGAACTGGTTAAAAATTATGAGCTATAAATGAGCATTGTGGCAGCCTTTCAACTTCCAAAAAGAGAAGCACAACAATGATCAAGAGACAATGCTATGAAACCATAAATCACTGTCTCTAGATTGTGCTTTGGAAGCATAGATGTTATGTTTGACAAGAATGGCAATAACATACCACTGCCTTTGCCAGACTAAGATTAATTGATGAGGGAATAAATGTTTTCAAAATGTTTGTATGTAGTGAGTGAAGAAAAATAAATTACACAAGGGCAAGATCTCAAAACCCATGTGCAAGTGCATCTCAGGTAGTGCTAATCTCCATCAAAATTAACAAGGTCGGTAACGGCAGAGATAGTGGAATTCAAAGCGTTACTGGTGATATTTTTTACCTTACCACCCAACTTTAAGGTACAGATCACAGCCAAGAAAAAAGGGTTTTTAAATGCATTTTGAATTGCAAATAAGGGTGTGATTCTTTAATAGTTAATAAACAAGCTTCTTAAAATATATTTATATAAAACAGTTTAATCACTTATTTCGAGGTGATTATGAACATTGAACATCCAACAAAGAATACCTATAAACTAAAATAAAAAACAATTAGCTTAATACATTAGTCTTTGATTAAATAAAATGTATTTGCAGTTGAAACCAACATTTGGTACTTTGGATCAGCTGCTCATGATATCAGCATAGAAAGGCACATTGTAGAAATCAAGAAAACATCCCTAGACTGGTTTAAATATTATTTGTCTAAAGTAAACCATTTCGTTAATTTAAATTTAGTAAATCTTCATAGTCCAAGGTTACCACAGGGTTCTGTACTTGGTCCAATTCTCTTCATTGTAAAGAGGTAAAATCACTAGTAAAATCATCAGACGGTGTAACTTTCCGATGTTCTTCTGATTTATACTCAACTAAGTTTATCTATTAATCATGATGAATCCAATCATTCTTGGAGATTACAGGTATGTCTCGAAAACATACATTTATTGCTTTTCTATTTTGAAAAGACCATTGTTATCTTTTGTCAAGAACATTCTTAATCTAAGCAAGTCATCTTCCCCCTTCTTAGGAAAGAGAAAAATTAAAGAAAGTTAAATATAAAAAGAAAAATATTAACTGTAGTAAACAGTGTGGAAAAAGGAAGAAACACGAATGGGTCTTTGTGAAAACCACGAGGGAGGGGTCGGTAGAATGACCGAAAAATAAAATAAAATAATTCAGTCAGTCAGTGAGACTTATTTGTAATTGTTAGGCAGTAAAGAATGGAATCGGATCTTCGACAGCTTCCCAAAGTTCAAATCTAGAGTTGAGGATTAACAATTACAAAAAGAGCTAGTAGGTATCACAGAACAGCAATTAACAGTCTATAGAGTCTAGTGCTAAAAGGATCTCATTAAAAGCCCTAAAACAAGGAGGAATCATTGCTCTGGTGATTTGTTAACCCAGACTGTAACACTTTTGCAATCTTTCCCAAATTGATTACAGTTTAATTTTAAGTTTATAGTTTCATACTGTTTCTGAGCAATCAGCTATGCTTCAGGCAATAATTTATCAGATCTATGAAGCCCCTCTCATTTTACCATATATCTGCTTGGACCCCAGAAGCCTGCAGGTTGACATCATAGCTCAGCAATGGACGGAAATGGATTTTACACATAGTTAGACTGTGCCCCTTAACAAGTTATGACGCTTGAGCTGTGATAGGTAAACCAGATGCATGCTCTGGACAAACACACCTTGACCTACAAGGAAGGTTTTCCATTTTCAATTAAAAAATTATTTGTCAGTCCTTTCTGAATAAAAGGAAAAGATTTTTGAATAAATGTATTTTAAAATATTTGTATGAATTATAGTATAAGAATAAATGTGAAAGGTATTTTAAAGCCATTTAGGTGTAGCCAATTAATTTTTTTCAGGCATGGTGTTTCAGAATAATTTAAAGTAACACATTTCAAGTGAAAGGTATGATTTGTAGGTTGTTGTTTTGTTTTTTTTTTTGTATTTTTACGTTTTGTTTTTTGTAAATATAGAAGTGCACACCTGTTGAAAAGGTCACCACCCTGCCAGCTGCCATTTGTCCCAAGTGATCCATGTTCAAGTGTGAAGAGAACAATAAGGAGTAAAAATCAGGATGAGAGGATTCTGCAGGGGACGTAGTGGAGACAGACCGTGCTCCCTCTGCGGGGGGACACCCTGTCTGACAGGAAGTGTTGGTCTACACTTGCTTAGTGACTGTGTGTGTGTTCATGTGTGCGTTTTTCAACATTTCTTACCTTGTGAGGGTCCTTACGGGGCTTATAACCCAGTATCCATATTGAAGCAGCTTTTGGGTTTGTTATTGGATTAGGGATTGGGTGTTATTTACTTAGGGTGTTACTGGTACTTGAGAGTTAGGGTTAGACTAAGAGATGAATTAAAACATAATGATCGTCAGTGCAAAGTCCTTGTGAATATGGAAAGACATAATATACGTGTGTGACAGTGCATATGTGTGTGTACTCATGTCTACACAACAGGTCAAGGTTTTACCGCCAGAAAGGAAATTACCACACACATGCACATTAAGGATTTAACCCTTTCGGTACGGCAATGATACAAGGATTCTGTTATTATTTACAATACAAAATTATACTGGAAATGTCGATATAAGTCAAAGATGATCTAAGCAAATCAGTTTTTAAGGTTAAATACAGCAATGTGTAATGTTCTCAATATGAAAGTCTTTTTGAATCAGTGACAATAAACAGCCTACCTGATGATGTAATTCCTGGAAAAACGTGAATTAAAAAACTGTATACGTGAGCATCCAAATACACGTAAGAATATTTGGAATATTTCTGCAGAGGTGCTCTAAATATAGCTTACCCTTGACTTTCCCTCTCCCCTCCCAACACTTCTGCTCAAGTCTGAAACAATGGACCCCCCTCCTCTCTGTGACCCCTCCTCCATCCTCCCCACACAGACACTCCCTGTGCCATTATTGGATGTGTTGCCTTGTTTAGGTGTGTGTATTTGTGCAGCTCCGAGTCCATCTGGCCTCTGGAGTCCCATAAGGAAAAGCAGAGTACTTACCCTCTCCTGCGCTCACTTTGCTGTGTCGTTTTTTGTGGCGATACAGACACTGCGCCTCAGGGGGAAGGAAGTGGCTCGCGAAGGGTCGAAGGCATTCTCAGACAGTGGGCTCAAACAAATAAAATATGCCATAAGCATGTGCAGATAAAATTTTTGGACAGGATGTCGTTGCCTGTCAACAGACACGTTTACCTCTAGCCTGTCCAACTCTGAGTGACCCATTAACTCATCAGGTTATGTAAGCACCAGGCTGAATATCCAGTGCGCCTTGTGTCAGTCTTGTCTGGCTATCTGTGTGCGTTCATCCTGCTGCCAATCTGGAAGGGCTTGACCATCTGCAGTAGCACACAACCATGAGTCGACACTGTGATCTGAGAGTTCATCCTGTTTTGGTGTGCGTCTGAAACCTTGAAACATATCATTTTCCTACGTAAAGCGGACATATGTTATCGTTAGTTGTTTTCGAGTCTTCCTGGCAGTTAATTTGTTCATCCCATTTTTTCTATTTTCACCATTATTTTCCTTTTCCAGTTTTGTCTACAGAATTCATTAGGAACACGGTCTTCTTAAAAGCTGAATCAATGACATAGTGAGGGCAAACCTTGCTTAATCTCGCAGTTTATGACATAGATAGATAAAATTACCAGCTAATTGTTACTGCATGGTAAGAAAACAGAACTTAATTATATTCAAAATGTTCCTCAGTCTTTTTTCTGTGAGTTGATTGTGATGAAGATTATTCCACTGAGCCACTCTGATAATAGAAAAAATGCTTCTCTGTGCACTTGGGATCTCATTTACTTTAATTGCATTCATACTTTTACAAAGTATACCATGCTTGAGCTTTGATGAGACACAACAAGCTTTACAGGTTTTACTAGAAAAGGATTTAATAAATATTAATTTTAATCTTTTATGTCTAAATCGTGTCATTGCTCCTTCTGTAAGAACATGTCCTTCTTTATTCCACGTTTTCTTATTTGAGGTATGCAATTTGCTCTAGTTGTTACGAGAGCAAATTTCCTGCTTCCTCCATCCTACCGGCAGTTTGGATCAAGCCAGCAGACTACCGTAGCATATCAATCTCTGTATCTGAGTTTCTCGCCTCAGCTTTTACAAAGAGTGTGCCACCACTTAGCAATCAGCTAAGGACAACTTTAATTAAAGACAAAGTACAAAGGTGCGTGGTAACAGCAGACATAGCTGCAGCAGGTGGGGGAATCTGTTGACAGGAGAACTAGTCATATACCCATGAAGTAGACACAACCAACATGTGATAGAAGGTTCTCTGGCAGCAAAAGTTATCCATGACCCAGTCACAAAAGACTTATAAATGAGCCGGGATTTGTTTTCCAGTAGAACAACCTATAAACTCTAAACACAGGGTCACTGCTGAAGGTAGGAAATTATTTAGATTGTGGGTCCCCAATCTACCATGTTTCCTATCTACTATCCTTCATTTTTTGGAACCATCCTTGCTCCAACACACCCAAGTTTCCCCCACAGCAGGTTATTCAGCTGTACAGAGGCTAAGTAACCAGGCAGGCATGTGATTCAAAAGTATTGGAGGAGGGATGCATCTAAGAGTTGCAGGTAAGTAGCTCTCCAGGACCTGGATTGGTTTCCCCTGGTTTAGATCAAAACACGTAACTGGTAAATTCACCAAATATAAGTCCAAATCTAAATCCAATTACTATGTCTTGGAAATGTATATTCATCGATCACCTCAGTCCAATCTGACAAAACTTGAAATATATGGCGAAGAAAAGGTAAAGAACTAAGTATTAAATTTGGAAATTATGTTTAAAACACAATCCAATGGCAAATTCAGTGGAAGGTGGTTTCACAAGGAATGGACAGAGGGTTCAAAAACAAATGCAAATGGAACATTAATCTTTTTCCAATATTTACTTCCCTGTGGTGGTCTCATACATCAAATCCTTATAAAGCCTCTTTAATTAGTGATTGTAAAGTGACCAAATCTAAAAAGCTAAAGAAACGTAAATACATTTTACAAGATATTTTACTTCGTTCAATAAGACACAAACAACAATGTATCATGTATTTGAAAAAACATTTATTTGCCACAACTGTATGGTGTGAGAAATTATTTTCTTACGGACGGCTTTTCTTACCAAATTATCATGTAGTGTGGGAGAGTAGCTAAAACTTTTACTCTTTGTAACAAATTTAACCATGACTTGGTTCTATTTCAGCTCAGTTTACCATCTTGGGAAACTTTGGGAACTCACAAACTACCAATGAATGTTTTCAACTGTCTCATCCACCCCACTTCTGTACATTTCTCTTTTCCCCCCATCTTACATTTGCCACTTATCACCCAATTTACAAGTCCCACACTGACTGGACAAATGTTTGGAATTGTGTGTGTGTTTCAGTCAACCCCCACCCCCCACCCACCCACCCCTCTTCCTACCCTGCTTCTCTCGGCTCCTCTCTCTCCTCGCGACGTGACTTTTAGCACAGAGAGTGGAGCTGCTTCCAGTAAACTGGTGCAGAACTGGCTGAAGATGTGCGCTTGTTTGGTGTATTGTCCATGTTCAAATTTGAGTGTGACATAACATACACATGCAAACATAACAGACAAGATGCGTTCCATGGTACTTCTTATTTACGAAGTTTGGTTCTGCAAGGCGAGTTGAAATTTGGTGCAAAACAATATAAACAGAAAACTTTGAAACATTCAGAAAATGTTCAGAAACTGTCCAAACATGCAAGGACGTCTAGACACGAACTCGTGTTGGTGCTGATATACATTTTGTGACAAACTGAATCTTTATAATCATAGGTATTCAGCTTTATGACCATATTAATAGGTTTAGTTCCTATAAGGAGAGAAAAAAAAGTTTGGATTTACTGTTTCTTTTACGAAACAGCGCCAATGAAAATTTCGGGCTTGCTCCTCTAAAGCCCCTTCTCCATTGTCAAGTTGCACTTTAGGAAGTTAATGACTGGTTTAACTGTAGCTGAGTTTGGTGGGTCTACATTGGCAGTGTGTTCCTTAATATATGGACATGCAGGAGTTGTGATTGATACTACCTGATTTTGCAATGACACTCAGCAGTGGAAAACCTTGGAAAACAAGCAGAAGTACCCAGAAAGAAATTACACATTACCAGGGACAATATGGAAACTCAACCTTGAAAAGATTACTGCCAGGAACCTTCTTACTACCTGGTAATCATGCTACCAATATAGCAAGCGTGCTGTCCATATTTACCAGATAAAAAGAAGCATTTATTCCTGCAACACTAGTTTAGAACTGGAAGCAGACCATGTTAGGAATCCAAATAAAATAGTGAGGCATCTAAACGCATGCAAAAGTTTTCTTATTACACCCACTACAAACGAAAAAGTTATAGATTTTTTTTTAAACCAAGAAAGTCTGATATAACCAAACTTGATATTGACTTTGCTGCAAATAAGATATTCTGGTTTATACAGATCAGTGTCATGAACGTTTCTAAATGACTCGAGCAGAGGTGGAGTTGAGTGATGATAATTTATTTGAGGGAAGGAATGATAACAGAACACGAAATAGAACCAGGAACAACACAGGGAACAACAGACAAAAGGCAACGGAACAACGCGAGACGTAATCAAAGGGCGCGGGCGAGACGTAATCAAAGGGCGCGGAGGCGGAACTAAAACAACAACAAGCGGGGAAACAATAAACACCGGACCCTAAATATAACACAACCAAAGACACTAATAAAATAAACAAACACCAACACGGAACACGGGAAGAGATAACCGAACTAACAGAATACCGACTAATAACAATAACGATCACGAGGGAGGTACACAGGAGGTGAGGACAAAGAGACTGGGACACACAAGGAACACGGAAGGAGACAGAGGAACCGAGGTGATGAGCCAGGACAAAGAGCTTAGTGCAAGAGACTCACCAGAGACACCGGGACTGAGGAACTGAGGAGACAGGCGAGGGACATCAGAGGAGGGACAAGGAGGGACAACAGGGGAATACCA